>VRMD01002770.1:0-12376 GCA_009872375.1 Sminthurides bifidus | reverse complement strand
GCCTATTTTAATTTTTAATGTTGTGTTTAGGATGTTGTCCTTCGTGAAAAAAATGGCAAGTTTTGATGTCAAATTCAATGTAAATACGTGTTCTGGCTTAAGTTTTTGCCAAAGTACCATACCTTAGCGACATTTCATTGAGCCAAAAGCCTATTTTCATGCCATGACTACGGCAGGATAGGAGACTTTGTCAACACAATTCCCTGACTTCACTTCTTTCAAAGGAAAAACCAAGATTCCCTTTTCAACTGACTGCAGGCTGAGACTGACGTAATGGTGGTGCACACAGCACGAAGAGCTCGATACAAGAATTTCTAAAAAAAGGAACATTAAATCTTCGTTAGTTTCGAATTAAATTCTGTTGAACATTGCGACAAGGTGGTTAATGCATCTCCGCAGAAATTATTACTCTCATGATATTCCTTCGTGACAGAGAGACGAATCCTCGCTAACATTTCTTCCTTAGCCGGGACATATTTTCCCAGCTGAGAGTGAGAGAAAACAAAATGCACACTTGTACAAGCACCGTTTGTATTCAGCGTAAGTTACGACATGACTGACTGTTTACTACCTCTAATTCGCCAGCCGGATCTCCGTGGAAGATATTCGTCAATGTAACTTTAACAAAGACACATTTTCGTGAGGAAAACCACCTCATAAAGGTTTCCGCAGGAGGGCCCGGAAAGTACTTAAGGCTGAGAATAAAATATTGACGTTGCAGTTTCCTGGAGAAATGCAAATGATGCATTTCGCCACAATCTGCTCCCCATAGATTTTCCACCAAGACGACATACTTCAAGTCGACACGTAAACTTACTACAGTAGCATGGCCCTGGTCCAGAATCCCCTTTTAATTTTAGGCAGATGGTTCCAATTCTGTTTTTGTTCGGCGATATTGAACAAGTGACCTTGATGAGTGCAACGTCAGGCTGGAATTCCCAATCTCTTCCGTTCCGTAAACAATTTGGTTTTGTAACCCTCCTTTACAGCTTTACTCTAAACTATGACCCGGGCCAATTGGAAAACTGAAATCAGGCACAGGAACTACACTAAAGTCGGTACTTGGGTATTCTCAAATTGATTTTGGTTCAATTCAGGGCCGAGCAGGGAAGACAAACAGGAAAATTCACCTGTCAGCCCATAAATTAGGCCATGAACGGGGGCACACTTGATGCCAATTGTATGCTTGAATTCAATTACTTTCTACAAATACCAACGTCTTGAAGTACCCAACTTCGTTGCACTCCCTGCAGAATCTGAAAGTAACACCTGCATCTCCACTTGTCAACTGGACTTAAGTCCCTCTTCTATATTCTGCCTCTTTTTCTGTTCTCGAAGCTAAAACATTCACTAGTGACACAGGTCCGAGGTGTGGCTGTAGACCTGCAAATTGTTCATCTTGTGGTAAGGGCTGCATCTTACCCAAAATGAGTCGAGAAAATTCAACCCATGAATAAAACCCAGACATTTTTAAAGGTCAGCATAAGAATTAAGAGGTGTGAGACAAAAGGACAGGGCCGGAATTCCAATTTCGCCAATACCACAAATCCGATTCGTAACTTGGGTCTCTGATTAGCTAAGCAGGAGGGGACAAAGGAGCCCAGCCATAACCTAGAAGAGCCAAGAGCGTTGAAGATACGATCATAGAATTTCCGAAAATTCTCTCCATGTCAAGCCCAAGCCCCTATATGAAGGGAAAAAGCTGGAGGAAGAGAAGGAAAGAAGGAGCGCAGATATCCGCTCTTGGATTTAGCACAAGGGCTAAAATTAAGGATTCTTGGAATGCATCCGCAGCTTTAGCTTCTGTACACGGAGAGCATGGAGAACAATGCCTCGGAGCGAGGAATATTTCTCCTTCGGACCGGAGACTGAGGATCTGAAATCAGCGAGTGATATCAACAGGATTTATCTCCCAATCATATCCAAGTGTTCATTCATCATCGGGAATAGAGTCGCAGACACATCTAAATTTCAATAGTCAAACGACGAGTCCTCCTCCAGAATGCTGATCAGACAAAGGCTCACCTCATTGAAATGCAGCCCTTGTCCAGCACTGATTTCATCTTGAAACTGTGACCCGCCAACACCGCCTGGAACTTTTGTACTTGCTCTGGCAAGTGCGTATGCATATTTCCGACATTATTCCAGCCGGGCCCAGCCGAGGCCCAAGGCCTCGCCTGAATTGCCGTATCTGAGGGGTTTGAAGCTGCGCGCCTCCCATATTTTCATCAGGGGAACTGACGTCCGCATATCTCTAGCCGCTGTAAACGGATACGATTGAGATCAAGAGACAGTAAAAAATAAATTTCATCCGTTCTAAATCAGTCACGCCGCTGCTGCAGATAGTGAAAGCGGTGTCCGTTCGACACATGGTTAACATTCCTTCTCCTACTTACAGTTTTTGGAATAAAAACGGTGAAAGTTAGATTTACCGCATTGAGTTTATTTCCCTCCCCCCTCCTCCCGAAACCATCTCCCCAGGTAGCGTCCATAGCTGCTTCCCATTTGGTAAACTGGTCCTCCAGCAGATCAGTCTGATTACCCTGAAAGTTTCAAGTTGAATTTGTACACTTTCTGTGATTACATGTACCGAAAATTCAATCGAGACTCTCGATATTTCATGCCTATTTTCACATTAATTGTAATCTTTGCCCACAATTTAGTGAGCAAGGAAAAGAAAACTAATTCCAGCACATGTGTAGCACATTGGAGGGAACATCTAATTTGAAACGAAACCCAGGTGTGGACGTGGACTCCAGCCCAGGGACTAGACTGAAACCAGACCAGTTTCACTTTGCCTACCTTTTCACACGAGAATTTCCCTCGGCTTCATTTCTTTTATTCTCGAACTCAGCCATAAGCCAGTTTCATCCTTGTAGTTTGGAAAGTCTTGGTGATATCTCTAGCAAGCATATCGGCTACTAGTCGGAGAGATCGGATTTAGTAGAACCAGTAGAAGCCAGTAGATGTTTTGTAAGCCGGATTGTGGTAATTGTGGAATATCAGGGGACCGATGCTCATCGGACGTGGGTTCACGGGCTTTATTCTTGTGGTGAGCACACCTTTGTATGTATTTCCGTAGGGGCAGATGAGGTTCAAGTACTAGCCTGGCTGCCCTTGTAAGAGCTAAAGCCTCTATGACGCTTTACAAGCTGTAGCTGCAGGTTAGCATTTACTGAGACAGTGGCAATGTCTAGTGAGGCAATTCAGGCGTCAGCCAGCCTCTTGGTGGTGGAGAAAGCACACGAGCCCACGTGTCAAGTTCACTCCAGGGTCGGCTTTCCCCATGGCTTTTGAAAGTCCATGGCTTTGGAAGCACTTGAAAGTTTCGGTCGATATCACTTTATTGATGGATCAGGGTACAATTTTCACATTCCATGTATGTATTCACCCAACCTCTTGTTGACATGCAAAAGTTGAGGCGATGCTAATAAAATATCGGCACCGTGCCACCCTTCAGCCCATGTGACCGCAATCCTTTGGCCCTTCTCTCCAAAGTGAAACTTGTGAAACCTTATCTTTCCTCCCTGCTGTCCGTGACTACAATATCAGCTGGCTCTGGAATTTATCTGAGAGAGCTGTACAGCACATCTCTTCTGTTTGATCTTTATCTGACGTCAGAAGGGTAACACAATCGCCAATCCTTTTCACCACATCCATCATTCGCCTGTCACTGACCACCCCGGGAGAGTACACCTTTCTTGGCGTGGCACCATGCGGCTCTTATTTTTTTTCCCGTCGGTGTAATATTTAATCCGTTCCTCACGTCGTAATCAGTTTGACACTCCCACGCTCCCGTGTTCAAGCTAATGTTACGGCCGGAAAGGCAACAGGGCTGGGTGTTGCAGCCAAGGCCTTCCTTACAGCCTCCACGTCCTTCCGGGAATCAGGGTTTCAGAATGGTGTTTTACTAACGAAGCTTGAGCCACTGTAGGGGTGATGTTGCACACTTGCGTGGTGATAATTTATGAGAATTACGTCAGGTACGAAAACCTGACCTGCATATTTCCGTCCGCTGGCTCCTTTCCCTTGACGTGTCAACTTTCTCTCGAGCACTGAAGAGAAAATATCCGCTTGAGCTCCAGCTTTCATTTTTCCAGGCCTTCATTTCCGACTGCTAATTAGGACTCGACTGGAGAACCGGCTGGGATACTTGCTATCATGACAGATGTGAGCCGCATTTACGCTGCATACAAAGAAGGATTATTCACCGGAAACTGTACGTATTTCGCAACAAGCATCCCAGGTCATTAAGTAACACGCGAATACTTGTGCTTAACAAAACGGAAGGGGTGGTGAAGAGAGCGGCGAATGGCGAAAGCTTCCCCCAAGCTGGAAAATGGAGAGGTATATAGCAGATTCTTATTCTGCGCTAAAATCCTGATAAAAATACACAGATTTTCCAGGTAAATTGCAAAAGAAGCCAGGAAGCGGAAAAATCTCGTCTCGAGTAGAGAGAAAGCTCTTTGCAAGCGTTCCGCTCCGGTAACTGTGTTGGAATTGAATTATTTTCTCTCCTCGTCTTCCGGTAGCATATTATGTGTTAAAAACCATCCCAGCTAATAATTAATGCAAATCATCTGAATCCTATTTGTCTTCTAGGAAATGAAATTTATTTTTCTTAAACTATATACCTTCTCTTTGAATAACTTGCATGAAAGCTCTACGTGCTAGGGGACGACCTGTTGTGACTATGTCGCCAAAAACGTGCTGTGCGAAGTTCCAGTTCTTTTCGTCTTCCCTGGGGTTAGAACGAGAGATTTTTTTTGGAAAGATCCACAGGAACAGAGCTGTTAGCCTGCCCATTCGAAATCCTACTTCCGTTCCTCATCCCTAATGGAAGAGGAAAAGCTTGCCGCCTTGGAGATTTCTGTACGCGAATTGAGAAAAAGTAATCTATTCAAACTCATACAAGTTCAAAAAAGTAGCAATTTTCATACCTCGCTGCTACTAAGAGTACTACAAGATACTTGAATAACTCAACTCTGCCACAAAAGAATATGACAAAAACAAATATTTTCAATCGCACCTCCTCAATCCTTATAAGCACTTGGAATCTAATTGAAAAAGTTTTTCGAACCAATTCCACAGTCTGTAATTTCAACTCTGGTCGCCAGCCGCATTTTTCAAAGCTGCCGCAGCCGAAACTGAGAGCAGCTCCAAATCTATTCTATTGACTTCGTCTCCTAATTTCTTACACTCCAGTTCACACTAGCACGTCACTTATTACCATATATGATTGTCTTGCGTAATTCGGATGGAAATTTTATAGCTTTGCGGAAAAAAGCGTCGCCATTTTTCAAACCAGCTTGACAAGAGCATCCTGCCATAGACTAAAACTCCCTAACTTCCAGTTGCCATTCTTCCATTGTCTTTCCTCTCCTTTATCTCTATTTTGCTCTGTGATCACGGTAACTTGAGAAGGAGCGACAAAACGAATTCTAACTTTTTCTCATTAACGAGCAAAATACTTGTCATGCTTAATAAACCTCTTGGCTTCTACAGTATTAGAGAGCAAACTTTAGGAACATCTTTCAAAATAATACAACTCATTGAAAACAAAATCAACTCATCAAAGTAAACTTTTTACAGCTCCCGAATAATTTACAATTTCAATTACCCAGACAGCCTTTTCAGAATCTGTGAAAAAAAAACGAGCCGGCTTTTCCGTACAGTACTCGGTTACAACCCTTTATTACAAAACATACAACGAGTTGCGGGTACCACTAAAAGTCAAATTCATGACGCCCCTTTATGAAAGTTTCACAGCTTATGAGAGTGTGCCATATTTGCTATTAGAGGAGCTGGAATGGCGTGAAAACATGGTAGAAGAAGTGATACTCCGGGGAACAAGTACCACTTGACGCGGTTCTAAAAAATAATTTATCACGTAATCTACTTTAGTTCACAATTAGCAGCTCTGAGCATCTGCCATACTCTGACAGGATCACAACGTACTGCTTTCCTATTCTAAGACAAAGGCCTACCCGAGCTATAAAATACTGATAGCCACAGGTAAAAGCGTAGTTGTGTTCGTCTTTCAAGTGTAGAGAAGAGATAAGGCCAACAGTTTTCAGGAATAATAATATTGATTTTCAATTTGGGAGAACAGTAAAATCGTCCGGCGAAATCTTCGCCATCCTCTTCGCACATTCAAAAACCCACTCCACTCGAATAACAGTAAGGTTCGGATCCTGAGCCATGGCCTGTGATAAAAGAAGAGAAATTATTCATCTATAACATTCTCGTTTCCTTAATCGCCTAGCATGAAACGAAACGATACTAGAATCTCCACACATTTCCCTTCCCAATACCTTTCTATATGCAAGTCTTGAGTGTTATCTTACCTCGGAAAACTCCTCATCCCATTCCGTCTGATCGGTTAATATGTATTCCACCTGATCGTTATGGCTGGGCTCTACCTTTCTGCAAAAAGAAAATAAAATTTAGCGCTCAACATTAAAGCATTATCAACACCGGCCTAATCTTCCAATCGTCCAGTAGTAAGGGAAACGGAGTACGAAAGCGGCTGAGCAGAACGAGTTTGTAAAGAATGCAGTCTCATCAGTTACAACTGTTGCGCCTCTAAAATGATTCAATTTGCTAAAGTACATATAGGTAAGCCAAGCACTTCCGTCCACACTCTAGACCATTTTGGAAATAGAGACACTATTACGACAGGATTTAGCTCAAGGTATTTCAGTAAAGGACTGTAACAGTAACTAAAAGATGTGAAAATTGCAAGGGTCTATTTGTTTGTTCCTACGAAAAGTAGAGGCATTGCTAATGAAGGGGTTGATCAGGAGATTTAGCAGATTAGCGCTACTTCAACTTGGGCTACGACCTTAATCATATTACAGTTCGCCAACAAAAGTGTAACTTTGGCACATTTAGCAGTGCAACCCATGTTTATGATTTTTTCATGATCAAAACAGTAGAAATGTGTGCCGAACTTAGAAACATTTATAATCCAACGCAATGAACGGGGCAGCAGTTTCGGTTTAGAAAGGAGACTACTACCCTGCCATAAACATCAGTATAATGAATGAATCTTGAAGTATCAAAATAAAAGATTTTAGCTACAGCTTGCCTCTTACGACAAAAACACTACAGCATAGCAATCTAACTTGCACGCAATTCTCCCATAATCTCATATTTGCATTAGACGCAGACATAGCCACTTTGTTTTTAAGGCTCAAAGCTTTTCCGAAATCCGCAACGTTGTCACTACAGCCTGTAATCACATTCAGAACCATATTTACAATACCATCAAGGGAAACTAATCCATTAAAGTTTAAGAGCATTCCTTGAACAGTAAAACTGCAGGCGGAAGTTCAACCTACGATCAAGTGTTGAAATCCTTTTCAAAAATAACAACAGCCGACTGAAGCTAAGCTGTTCTGCAGCAAGTGATCAGCATGGCCTTTGTGCCTGTCACTTTGAGTCAACAAAAAAATTAACACAACATTTTCATGTGGCGCCGATTTTATCTGCTAATCTTCTATTGAATTGCAAGGGTATTGTAATGAATATTGCAACGCTTTCGGCAGCACCTTCTAAACACGCAGACGAAAAGATAAATCTGAAAGACCTCATTTCTTTAAGAGAAATACAGTAGCATCATCCGTCACAGTCCTTCAGTTTACACAGCATCAAAGAAGCATAAATCTAAAAATACTGACAAGAAGGTTTGAAATAGGTAAGCCACTAAGATTAAGTTCACACAGTTAGACCTGAAAACCGGCAGTTCCGTCTTGGGGGATTTGTCCTGAACGAAAAATTTTCCCATAATTTTATACAAAAGCAAAAATTCAAGAGGTGGCAAAAACTACATACATGAGTATAATATTCTTACGGCGTGGTGAAAGAAAATATGCAAGTGCGACAACTTGTTTGTCCGAGACTAACATTTCTTTAGCATGAAGCAGAAAGTACAAATGTTCTTCTCGACGGCAACCACGTTTGCTCCGAATAAAGACGTGAAGAGGAGAAAATGCGGCTATTCTTGAGATGCTGAGCATCTGTCTGAGACACATACACTCTCTGGAAACATGTATCTGTTGACAGAAATGTTCTTATTTGGCAACCACAGAAATTCGTGGCAAACGCTGCAAGAGACAAAGCGGTTTCCGGAGACTCGCCACGTACAGCTCATAATTATTCATCTCCCAACGAGCTTCATATCTCTCAATACAAGAAAAAGTTGGAGAGAAAGCAGAGAGTCTACAACCAGCGGCAAGAAATTTTCCTTGAGTAAACGTAGCTTTGCCATACGATTTCGCCTCAGTTCCGTAAACTCAGAAGTTATGTGCAAAGCCTAGGAAAACTACGAACACAGCAAATAATTTACTTAATTGTTCCCTTAACTCACACTCTTGCCGCATTAAAGGACGCAATGGAGTGAAACTATTTAATGACACGTTATGCTGCTCTTGCTTTCCGTATCCGTAACACTGAAGCAATAATTTGTGCCAATTTCATTTCAACTCTTGTTTGCATAAGGCGACGCTGAATCATTGAAAAATTCTTTTGATGTCTTCGTTTTGCATGTGTCAACCGCATTTACAAATTACTTAGCACCCACAGAGCTACTGCACAGATAATTTGTATCAGAATCATGCAACGTCATGAAGAAAAGTAGATGCAGCATTACGTACTGTAAAGTTATAAATCAGGATCCCTAAACCCGCTCAACATGTCATCCAAAATTTGAAGCGAACTGCTTCCAAAATATCAAACCCGAAAATGGAATAGGATGAGGTGTCGAGTTGTCGAGTCTCAGTGGATTCCAGCTAGACTATTTGTGTGCAACAAAATCATTTCTTCGGATATGTCTTACTCAATTTGCATCTTTAGCTGGAACAGCGCTCGAGAAAATTGCCAACTAATGCCGAGGACAAAGAAGGCTCTTAGTTTTGAAGGCAAGTCTGGCTAGCATTACGGTGCCCTAAGGAGCTTGAAATGCTTCATCACGTACTTATACGTGCTGTCTCCTATCTGTACATCCCACTGAATTCAGCGGATATTTATGGGGAAAATTCAACCGACACCTTTAGCAATGATGACATGTTGGACATCATAAAAGAACAAGCAAAAGAAAATTATTTAGAGCGTGATGTGTACAGACCAATCTAAAAGCTAAGGCACGGAAATCCTTACTTCGTAGCATCTAAGAGCATCTCTAGGTAAACCTGCAATCCGTACATGTAGTTTGAGTTTGTTCTTGGCAAAAACTAATTTCTTCGTTCTGTCCTTTCCAAATACGTGGGAAGAATACTTTTTTTCTAAACATGGAAGACCTCACGGTCGACCTCGGGTTATTCAGGGGATTTTCCCTTCTTGTCCTTTTGACTATCCGTGTCTGGAATACGTGTGTTGCCAACAGCCGAGATATTTTCACCGAAGATGACAAAGTGTACAAGAACTTCGACAACCCATTCATTTAATGTTGCTTTAACCTGTCTACCCCAATAAATTTTATTAGCTGAAACCCACTCCTTCCCAGTCAGCTTTTTTTATCCTTAGCCAGCAAAACCTCATGACCAATTAGCTACCACTACAGAGAGTATCGAAGAAAATTCTGCAATAATTGTCTAGCCAATCTACAGCTTCATAAAAGTGTAGTAGCGAACGTGAGTCTTATGCATTACTTATCCAAACGAAACTAAAGAAGCGCCTTTTCAGCTTAATTTCCGGAAGCCTACAGAGACGTCTAAGGGTTAAGGGTATAAAATTTTCCATTTGCAAAACGAACAAACGGTTATGTGCCATTACGCGAATAAAAAAGACCACAAACTTGCATCTCCTAAAACTGGTTGGCTTAGATAGGTAAACCAACAAATTAAAAGGGAGCTCTGGCACAGTCTTACTGCCAAAAATAATACTAAAAAATACCCCATGAAAGGTTTGAGAGTTAGATGGTGACAATGAAGGTTCAAAATCACAAACAGGCTGTAAATTACGATCTAAGGCTTAGCGTATTAGTAGCCATAGGATGAAAGGAATTTTGATATCGAGCATTATACGTACCCTCCAAACTCCCGTATTAGTTTCTCAGCACTGGACTTCGTATTCGGATTGATAAGAGATGAAAAGTGGAAAACGGTATTGTTGAGGAAGGTACTTCTACTGTCATCTTCATCTTGGAGCATGGAAGGAGAGCCACCAGACTGTGGGAATTCTGCATCTTCTATGTCGGTATCCATTTGATAAACTTCACTGCTGGTCTCATCTCCACCCTCCGATTCTTGTTTTACACAGGCTGACTCGTGCTCCAAATCCGTCTTATTATCTTTGGCCTCGGATGATACTACAACTGGATGATCGTCTTCCTCGTCACTTTCAATCGCAATTACTCGCTTTCGTTTACGTGGAGAAGGCTGACCTTCGTCTCCATCGGCAAGATTTCCATTTTTTCGTAATACCAAGTTACTACGGGTAGAGCTAGTAAACAGAGGTAAGTTTTTGCGTTAATGGAAAATATTCTATTCTTCATACTTTCAACGGGCCATACTTAGCAACGATTCAGCTAATTAGAAAAGAAAGAAATATGTTCAGATCAGAGCACTTACCCTTGAGAGCTTCCTTCGTTTACGGGTGCAGCTGTAACGGCAGAAGTAGTGAATCATTAAAATCAAATATAATTACTAAACTGATTTCCCAAAATGATTTGCTCAAACCGAAGTAAATCGATTTTGACAGGTTAATATAAGATTGGTATCTAAAAGACTAGGCTCAACTAAAAGCGTGATTGCCAGTAGTAAAATTATAAACGAGAACTTAAACTTAGGACTGGATGCAGTCGATTGTGAAATTCAGATCTTACAAACGTACCCTCATCGTCCGCACTAAGTTCATCATCGCCACTATTTTCAGCCTCAATTTCTTCTTCGCTCTCATCGCCACGGTCATTCCGATCCAAACAAAATCTAAGCATACAGTTCAGCAAAAGTGAGATGATATAAAATATCATGGCAGGATTCATTCACGACCAGTTGAAATATGATTAACAAGATAATGTAAAATACCGTCTCCAGGGCAAACGGCTTCGTTTTGCATAAGACTCCTCTACCCATTCTTTCTTGACAATGTTTCCGTGCCCACTGTTTACGAACTTCCCGAAACTTGGGGGTATTTAGAAATGCACATCTAAAAACAAGCATAAGGCTTTATAATAATATCTACTGCTAGAAAACCAGATTACGAATTCGGAGTTGTGCACCACGTTACTGGGGCACGGTTCTTACAGCAAATGAGTACAGGTCGAATCCCAATCGTGCTTGCACCGAGCTCCCATGTCACAAGCTTTTCTACGCAAATTGCTTCTGTAAGGATTTTCAAAGCCGCTCATCACAAATACGACATCCTCAAACAATTTTCCAAATGGCTTTTTCTTCTTGGACTTCGATTTTGTAGGTTTTTGGAGACTTCCTGATTGATTTGAAGTTGATGTTGAGACTCCTTTGCTGCTACCTTGGGAAGAAGTAGACTTCGACATTGATGGAAACGCAATATCTTCCGTTTTTCCAGTTTTATCATCGGCCTTCTCTGGACTTCCGTACCAGGCAGCCTTGCGCACGCTTGGAGAACCCGATGATGCTTGCATGGTCGCAGTTGGGCTTTGACCAAGGGGCTTCTGTTTTTTTAATTCTAGCACGCGCTCTTCGTTTGAGTTCATGGCCAAACTTGCTAGAGAGGCATTTCTAATGCTGGCAGCAACATTGCTAGGTGTTACAGGTCTCGGGCTTCCATTTGGTGAGCTGGTTGCTTAAAAAGAAGCGATCATTTCTGATTACGATTACAATGTATTTAAGTGCGACAAGCAGCATATCTCATTAAGACGTTACATACCACTAGATCCTTGGGTCTTCTTGAGAAACAGTTCGCCGATTCGAATGGGATCTTTGCTAGTATCTTCCTCGACTTCAGCTACTGGACGTATCGCAAACCCACCCACTGTTTTCTTCTCTTCTGTGCCCATCGGCGTCTTCAACGTGATAAATGCCAACCCAAACTGCACATGAGTGTTAAATTCCTGAGTGCAAACCACTTTAACAAGATCCCACTTTTCGGCAGCAGCTGCTTTATTGAAATCAGCTACCGCAAACATCCTTACACGATTCGGACTAGTACTGTTTCTTGATTCCATTGGACTCATGAACGCACTCTTACTTAAGAAAGGCTGCAAAATGTAACAAGCAAAATTAATTCTATAAATTTCTATGTGTTGGCGTTGACTGCTACTGCTACATACAATCGCTTCAAGAGAGTTTGTGTCATAAACGTGTTACCTGAAACTTTGGTAACGCATCATCTCCCGATCTTGCCACAAGCACTTCCACAAAAGCTGAGTGCTCATTACCAATATCAATTGCAG
>VRMD01002769.1:0-12377 GCA_009872375.1 Sminthurides bifidus | reverse complement strand
TGTTTTAAGCTGTCTAAGCCAAACCTGTTTTTCTACGTTACCCCTATCGGCAGTACACCATACTCAAATAATATCAGATGGATACCGAGTCAGATCTCACAGATATTTGCGTCTTATCATGCCTCGATTTTCTACTTTTAACTGTTAAAAATTCCATTAAATGACATTTAGACTGATGACACTTAATCAAGCATATTAGGTGTGCAAATCAAATAAAATGAAAGTTGATTCTCTTACCTGTCCTCAAACAGTAGTCGCGGCTTAATTGCCAACGAACCTTTGGCAACAGGTGTTGGTTTTCTATTTCAGCAGAATGGCACTGTCACTTTTCCAAATGAGTAGATTTGCAAAAATTTTTTACAGAACTAACAATTTATAAAGCTTAAACCGCCTTTGGTTCCTGTAATCCTTCTGTACTGCAAATCAGCAAGCTTCAGATGTTCCGCTCGATGAAAATTTCACACCACTGATAGATTTTACATCTAAAAAAGCTTTAATCACCGGCAATTTCTTAATTTAACAGTTACCTGGAATGAACTACTTACTTTCAAGAATTCCAAAACCAAGTGCAAATTGTCATTTAGTTAAATATTTAATTGCACCTAAAAATAAAGAATTTTGCGTGTGAAGTGCCGTTTTACACCCGCTCAACAACCACGCAAAACAGGTGTGTGATTCTTTGTATGTACTCCTAACGTGCAATGCATGACAGGAGTGCAATTCAGCATTTCCCAACAGCTGGTTCGGAAATCTGTTTTTTGCCGTCGTTTACTCTTTGATATTCTCACAGCGGTTGCTCACACGGCTGAATGAAATCATTTCCGCGCAGGTCCCAAAACGGGTGAGTGTGTATTGTCGGTCGGTCCGCTGTCGTCAGACCAAAATCGATTTTCGCATGATCACTGTGTCTCATAGCTGGCAGAGGTCAAAATAATAAAAGGTAAGGCGTGTTCCCAAGAATTTTTTGTTTTAATTGTATTCAAATTTCTGTTTTAAGCCTAAAAATTATTTATTAGGTGGTTGCGTTATTTTTCTAAAATATTATAATTATCGCTTGTGTACATAGTCTCATAGAATCTTCTATTTAAGATTATTCATTTTAGCGACTTTGTTGAAAATTGCAGGTTGGACGTGGCCGCTTATCGCGGTAAATAAACTGCGGATGAAACCCCTTTAAAAAATATGAAGAAAATGTGCGCCTAGTGTTCTACAGCTGTTTTTAGTTGAATCGGAAGGCTAACAACAATCAACAAAATGGAAATCGGAAACTCCTCGCTGTTTCGCAGCGAGGAAATGGCTTTGTGCCAGCTATTTCTCCAGAGTGAAGCAGCTTATGCTTGTGTTTCTGAGCTTGGAGAATTGGGATTAGCTCAGATTCGTGATGTAAGTTGAAATGTTGGGAGCTTATGTAACAGTATAATTATAGTTAGCACTTACGTTTCAGGTTCAAGCGAACTGCCGGCATTATCTCTATGTGATGTAAATTCTCTTTGAAATTACAATTATTTTTAATATGACGTATTTTCGTTTTCCCCATTTCCAGCTGAATCCGGATGTGAATGCGTTCCAAAGGAAGTTTGTCAATGAAGTTAGACGATGTGACGAAATGGAAAGGAAGCTTCGGTATTTGGAGAAGGAAATCAAGAAGGACAGCATTCCTATGCAGGACTCTGGAGAGAATGTCGAAGCTCCTCAACCAAGGGAAATGATTGACTTGGAGGTACAGCACATGATAACGCATGGTGTTAATTACTACAAATGTAATCTGAGATCGTGATTGGGAAATGTTTAAAACTGAACTAAATTGTAGGCAACTTTTGAGAAGCTGGAAAACGAACTGCGAGAAGTCAATCAGAATGCAGAAGCTTTGAAGCGAAATTTCTTAGAATTGACCGAGCTGAAGCACATTTTAAGTAAAAACGCAAGTATTTTTTGACGAGGTAAGCCACTGATAAAATGCTGTAGAATTTGTGCGTTGTAAGTTCTTAGCTTCACTCGATAACGTTTGTTTGACCTCTAACTTGTTTTGTTAGCAGTAATCTAATTATTGGTCTGTTTACTCAAGCGGTGAAGGGGCTGTAGCCGTCTCTTCATTAGTTTGGCTTTTGTGATGATTAATTTTGATACTATGTTCTGTGTAATAATGGCCGAGTCCCTTGCAAGAGGAACTTGTGGAAATAATTAACTGATTAGTGGTTTCTTGTTACTAATGCTTGCTGCGGCTTCAGATGGCTGATCCATAATAGGGAGGATGAGCAAGTAAACTTGCTTGGGGAAGAAGGCCTGCGTGCTGGTGGACAGTCCTTGAAATTGGGGTAATGGAGATGTTGATACAATGTGATTTTGATATGCGACTGAATTTCAAGTAGGGAATTTTTTCTTTGGTTGAAATGGGGCTTGGTAAAGGAAGTAAGGGTGGGGGATGCACAGTGGTGAGCTAATGTTTTTGCTGCTGTTTAAGAAAAATGGGTGGCATGGATTATAATAGCAGGCATTCTTCATCCGCCAGTTTTGTTTTAACTCCCGTAATTACTGAGCTTCTCAAATCGTCTGCTTTGAAAGATTGTTTGTAATGAGAGTTAACCCGTACTACATTACCATGTAATGTTCTTTGTATGATTTAGGATTGCTTTGATTTTTGGAAAAGGTAAATGTTAGTTTTTATTTTTTTTCAAAGCGAGAAAATGTTGAGGGCGATGAATCAATGACTACACAATTAATCGAAGACGAATCGTTGGGAACTCAGATGATGTCATTTGCTGCTAAGCATACTGCTCAACTTGGGTATATGTTCCTAGATTAGTTATGGGGGCTTTTGTTTTTGTTCAAAGCGAGTAAAAAAGGAATTTTAAAAAATCTCTAATGATGAACTTTCCGTATTCATGCTATCAGCTGAAGTAAGCAATGGTTGATATGTCTACCCTGTATGCAGGTTTGTTGCTGGAGTAATTCTGCGAGAGCGTATTCCTGCGTTTGAAAGAATGCTTTGGCGAGCATGCCGAGGAAATGTATTTCTGCGGCAGGCTGAAATCGACACTCCTATGGAAGATCCTGCGACGGTAATAACGATATTGTTTCATTTGTTTTATTTGATGTATCATAGTATTCTTGCTGCAAATACTTCAATAATGTGCTAATGTTTGCAGGGAGATCAAGTCTACAAATCGGTATTCATCATTTTTTTCCAAGGTGACCAGCTAAAAATAAGGGTGAAGAAGATTTGTGAAGGCTTTCGAGCAACGTTGTATCCATGCCCAGAGACTCCAAATGACAGGCGGGAAATGGCTGTTGGTGTCATGACAAGAATAGAGGACTTGAATACAGTATGGATGTCTTTCACTAAATCGTTCAAGTTGTAATAGCAGGATTAAAGCTGGATATCTGGATCATGATCATGAATTTTATTCAATCGTGTAGGTCCTCAGCCAAACGCAAGATCACAGACACAGGGTTCTCGTGGCAGCTGCCAAGAATATTAAAGTGTGGTTTGTCAAAGTGCGGAAAATCAAAGCAATTTATCATACTTTAAACTTGTTCAACCTGGACGTCACGCAGAAATGTCTGATTGCTGAATGTTGGGTACCGGTTGCTGACCTTGAAGCTATTCATTTAGCTCTTCGTAGGGGAACGGTAAGAGTTTCTCCATTTCATAGAATTTTTTAAACGAGCTAATTTAGGAGCAAGCAAGTAAATAGATTATTATTTACAGGAGCGCTCCGGAAGTTCGGTTCCTCCCATTTTAAACCGTATGGAAACAAAAGAAGTACCACCAACTTATTTCCGTTTGAACAAATTCACCAAAGGATTTCAAATGCTCATTGATGCGTACGGAGTAGCAACCTATAGGGAGGCCAACCCTGCTCCGTATGCCATAATAACATTTCCGTTCCTATTCGCCGTGATGTTTGGGGACTTCGGTCATGGATTGATTCTGAGTTTATTCGCTGGTTGGATGGTGTCAAATGAAAAACCTCTCATGACTAAGAAAACGGACAACGAGGTAACTTTTTTGAACGAAGAGAATATTATAGGTTTTATCGGGTAAACTTAGCTCCCCCATTGCAAATAAACCTATGGTGAAATCTTTCGATTAGATTTGGAACATATTCTTCGGAGGTCGTTATATAATTCTGTTGATGGGGTTCTTCTCCATGTACACCGGATTAATATACAACGACTTCTTCTCAAAATCGTTCAATGCTTTGGGGTCCAACTGGTATGTTCCGTACCAGTCCACTACCATCTTCAAGGAAGCAAGTATCATGCTCGATCCGAAGGATGCGTATTTAAACTATCCGTACCCAGTTGGCTTGGATCCAGTCTGGCAATTGGCTGAAAACAAGATCAACTTTTTGAATGCCTATAAGATGAAGGTCTCCATCATTATCGGAGTGATTCACATGATATTTGGCGTCATGATGAGCCTATGGAACCACCGTTTTTTCCGGAAGAAGCTTAACATCCTTTGTGACTTTGTGCCGCAAATCATATTCATGACGTTCATCTTCTTCTATTTAGTGTTGCTTGTGTTTCATAAATGGACGGCATACGATGCACATGGAGGTAATAATGTCTTCTTTAGGAAATGAAGCTGCAACGCTGCAGAACTTCCTTTTGCTGTCACTCTCTAACAGTGTTTTAATGACTTTTTCTAATTATTTTGTAAAACCAGATCCTGAAGGTGCGGGTCCGCATTGTGCTCCTTCTATCCTAATCACGTTCATCAACATGGTGTTGTTCAAAAACGGCGAAAAAGTGGGTGAATGCGAGCCGTACATGTATTCAGGACAGCAGGGATTCCAGAAATTCCTAGTGGTCATAGCCGTTTTATGTATCCCATGGATGCTTGCTGGAAAGCCCTACTTAATATACAAGTACCGTCAGCTGCAAGCACAGCAGGTAAAACTTGCTTGGAATGCTTGGAAACAGATTTTGGGTCAAGCTTACCGAAACTCTGTAACGCCATTTTTGACTATCTGTACTTATTGTAATGCAGTTAAGTAACTTACCGACGACTGGAGCGGATGGCGAGCAAATGCAGATGGCAAACGGTAATGCTTCAGCCAGTAGTCACGATGAAGAAAAAATGGAAGATATCTATGATCCATCAAGGGATCCACACCATTGAATACGTTTTAGGATGTGTATCCAACACGGCCTCTTATCTACGTCTGTGGGCCCTCAGCTTAGCCCATGCACGTAAGTATGATCTTGATCTTCACTATAATTTTTTGCTGGTGGTCGCTAAACTATCATTGATTTTACTATGTGGCTGCAGAGCTATCTGAAGTCCTATGGGGAATGGTTTTGAGGCTGGGATTGCAATCAGAATCATGGTTTGGTGGCATTTTCCTCTTCATGATTTTCGCAGCATGGGCTGTGCTAACAGTAGCGATTCTGGTTCTCATGGAAGGATTATCTGCATTTTTGCATACACTTCGGCTGCATTGGTACGTTGTCATTAGATTAATGATGAATTCATTATCTTTGTTTTGCTTTTTGTATTGATGATCTATCTTGTATTGATTCAAAACGTGCACTTCTTTACGCAGGGTCGAGTTCCAGAACAAATTCTATCAAGGCGCTGGTTATGCATTCGCTCCTTTCTCATTCGAAATTATAATTGAGAATGCCCAACATTCTGAAGATATTTGAATGCTCGAGCGAGTTGCAAATGCTGTAGCTGCAGCTGCGTACTAATAGTCGCAATTAGCACGAATTACATACGTAGTAAGTGTTAGGGTTATTTAATTGCCCACTTTTGAGCTAACTGCCATTTTTGTCTTGAAAGTCGGAATGCCCGCCACCTTTATTCTTTCAAGTTATGGAAATAACCTGAGTTTTCATCACGTCGTTAATACATGTCTGGTCTTATTATACGTTATAATTAGGAAGCCATCACACGCATCTATGCAGTCTCAATAACTGTGTTGATGTTCTTTGAGTCTATTGTAGCTCAGTTTCGTTGTTTTATTACCTGATAATGCTTTTTGAACGCAGAGTCAGATAATTTGTGAAAGTATTAATGTATTAGCTAACTCAAGCTTTTAATTTGACGATGCAGCGCAGCCCTGTGATTTTTACTCTCTATAACTTATTTCTTATCATTATGTTTTACATTTTTACTGCTGCTGACTTTTTAGAACCATGACAGTGGAATTGTTTAAGCTGAATGTATATCCAGTTGCAGTCACAATAACCCTGCTTCAAGTTCACAGCCGTTACACTAACTAGCAATAAATTGTGAGTCAATACAATTTTTTTCTCTGAAATTTCCTATTTTATTTAACCATAGCTCAGCATTTATATAAATAACGCCGTTGTTCGTAAACGAACCCAGACAGTCAACTTTTAAGCCTTTGGTAGAAGCTTCATTTTTCAAGATTTCTCTTTCGGTAATATTAAACTTGTATTACTTTTCATGATTTATCCAAAGGACAAATTCCTGATCTTCTTGTACGTAAGTACTCTTTAAACCAATCCGGATCAACATCCGGTGGTATCTCTATTGGTAATCGGGGCACTCCATTCAGATCATCAGTGTTTAAGTTAAAAACGTCTTTATCAAGAGCTTCCGCAACAGTCGCTGGATCTCGCGGGTCTGGAGGCATCGTTTCAGATTTCTTTTTACTAGTAGGACATTCATCCGTTTTGTGTTCATCGTCGGCCAAAGAAATATTTTCATTCGTAATTTGTCCTTCTTCTTCCGATGAGGTTGATTTCTGTTAATTTGTCCATATAAACTCATAAGAGATTGACACTATTCTCATTCCATACCTCAAAGCCTGTTTTTGGTCCTGTTAATGCTAACCTTCCTGGGCAAGTTCTCCTTATTTTCACTCTCACTCATTTCGCAGGATCCTCTTTAAAAGCTATATGCACACGGAGTTTTGTACATCTAGTGCTTGCAATTTTGAGATCTCTTATTTTCCCAATTGAAGTTAGACACCCCTCCTTCCTTCTTAATTTTTCCCACCAAACCACGATGAAGAGGTAACAGAAAGAGGTGCCATTGGCATCTTTCGCGTTACATGTAAAATGAAACGCAGAAACTCCAAGGAAAAAGGCATTTCGACTAATCGAGGCTATAATTTTTCAGCGTTTATTTGGAATTTGTAGACTGCTGTATTCATTGCATTTCACCACTAAGACTATGGGAATGATAGCAAATATTCGCTTTTCACCAGAGACACAATAACAACCAACTAAACTATTAAACTCTATTCTCAAGATTCTAAAATCCCCAAAACATTGACCATGCCAAGCTTTTTCCATGTGCAAATACACGAACAAGACAGACAATTACAGGTATTATTGTACGGGAGGCCTTTCATAACGGAATGTTAGTGCCTGAAATCTTGTCACTTAATGACAATTACAATGGAAGCAAGATCAAGGTTACGGCTAGGAAGGAAGCGTTACTATGTAATCTCTGACGCCATCTTGGAAATCTATAATGAAGTCAAAAGAGGCCATAATAACACCGGCAACTTATTCAAGGATAGAATGAATGAGAAGCGCCAGACACAAGAAATCCACCGGAAGTTTCACATTACATGTAGATGACTCATACGGTTCTAATTTCTAATGATCTAACCTACTGTTCACAAGTTACGTTACATGATACAACATTTGATCTTTACATATTCCGAGACTCTGAGACCTAGGCATGCTCATAGATGCTTCAGATGCTGAGACACGTCAAGCAAGTTGTTATAAGTCTTCATGACCGCCTCGGTGTACGAACAACAAAGGTAGGGAATGTTATGCTTTTTAGCAAGGGCCCTCACTCGGTCGCGGATAAGCCGGTGCCTGAACTGCGGCATCGTTGGGAACAGATGATGCTCGATTTGGTAGTTCAAGTACGCCATCCACCAGTCCACTGACCACGACGTCTCAATGTCCAGCGTATGCAAGAAAGCATACTCGATCCAATGCAGCTGATTTTGAGTGACCGGCAGATGAGTGTGGGACAGGGAGAAGTTTCCAAAGATGTAGATGGACGCCAACCAAACGGACACCATGTAAGGGAAGACGCCCATGTGGTAGGCGAAACCGTAGTGTAAGATCATGAACAGAAGCTCGTGGTATTTCTTCCTGTGGAGAATGTACCGGGGGTGGAGGTACGTCTTCCACATGGTTGCCACCAGGATAGTGTCAATCAACAAGAACAAGGTGGCCTGAAATAGTTAATGGCACATGACTTTACAAACTGACCTGTTTCTGATATTGGTCTTTTGTTACAACCTGCAATCCACAGACTAAAAGCATGCACGTTACCTGATGCTGAACAAAGAAATTTTTCCCATTTTTCGGATTCCGGACCACTTTAGCGTTGAAGGCCAGGAGAGGCAGCGTCTTCAAGATCCACGTCACGGGTCAACCGCTGAGGCATTGCATGGTGTCTGTTATGCTGACTTGACCACCAGGAAGCAGCCATGCCGTCTCCCAAGCCTGATATTAAGCAAACAAGACTTATTCCATGCCTCATCAGCAAATATGTACAACAACAAATATGTACGTACGGCACGGCGTAAAGCAAAGTCAATTCCTGATAGTCATAGCTGCTGAACAGTGTCGATGAAGAAGTTTACATAACTTTACTGCAAAAATGGTTTCTCACCGTAAATTAAAGCTTGCAATAACCCTATCCACCTTGGAATTCCCGGTCAGTGAATGATGACCTGCCTCATGTTGTAGCCAGCCACACCGTCCCTGGAACAAGGCGAAGGACACGACTCCCAGCGTCTTGCAGAAAAAGCAATCCAACGTCACCAAATACAATCCAAGGGTCATGAAACTCAGCAGCTCGGCGACACGATAAGCGATATGTCCAGGTGACGGTTTGAAGTAACCTTCCTTCTCCAAATCCCGGTACAGCTTCGTGAAGTCATCAGTCATAGCCTGGTGACGTCTCTTCGTTTCAGGGTCAAGAGTTACTGGAAGAAACACAGTAATGCATCACCTGAATCTCTGAAACCCTTGTCAATGCCTTCCCAGGCGTCCTAAAATACTAATCGAATTGAATCATCTCATGCGATCCGTGATTCTGGTAAATTAGACATCTTCATTTTACTTAACATGACTTCGTTTCTCTCATTAAATTAGAAAAATCCAAGTCTCACGCAAGGGTGCTTAATAACTCGTGTATTGGTTAATTAAAGCTTGGTAAATTAAGCGTTTATTCTCACCATCCTGCTCAGTGGCCGGCCTATGAGGCAGGGATTTCATGATAGCCATTACTTTTTTCGTAGAGCGGCTGTGAAATTGTTGAATGGCCATTGTAGCATCTTCGCCATTTTCTGTGTAAAATTCAATTATTCTTCCACCAGGGTGACGCTTGATCCAATCCGTGATGTCATAATAAGTGCCGNCCAATCCGTGATGTCATAATAAGTGCCGTCATACAGCAGTTCTTTACGTTTAGGTGGCACCGGTGCTACTTCTGGTGCCACATCCGCGGTGGAGTTTCTCGGTGCCATCTACGATTCAAAAACGTTAACGGAATTATTTAAGAGCATTGTTTGTTTATCTTTCAGTCTTAACTCCAAGTATGATAATTAGTGTGATATAGCACATGCTCAGACTGAGGGTCAAGTGTTATAGTAATGAATGCGAATTATTTTCAAAAACTAAAGCTATAATGGGAAATGGCTGGACTGTAAACTCTACGGACTTTGCAATTTCAAGCATATGAAGGAACCGGAAATGTTACTTTATGATAAACGCTAAAAGATTCTTACCTTCTGCACCCAGCCAGCTAAGGTACTAAACTAATCTCTGTTTCCTGTCGTCACTAATAATGAAAATGCGCCAACTAATCTAGCACCTCTGTCGCCAACTTATGAGAGTCACTTTCAATGTCAATGGTCAACATTAGCAGAGAACTACAACTCAGTGACGAATGTCAAAGTCTCTACCACGGTATTTTTACACACCATGTAGAGAATTTACAAATACCCCGCCACGTTACATAAGATCCCGTCTGTCGGGACATAGTACCCGCTTTCGGAGTCGAATCAATACCCTCCCGGAAATGTTTCTTTCTGGCTGCAGGGAGGGAGTCCTGCACCGCATAATGGCGCATTGCTGGAGCAAGAAGTCCTTTACTCACACCTTTTGCTTGATAAGAAGCAGCTTATAATACCTACCAAGTGGTAGCTCCTCTACCCGGTTTTCCTTTTCCCTACTCATAAGTTTAGTCCGGGTAAGCAAATCGAATATGCATCCATCTCAGACTCCTACGTTTACGAGACAAAGGAAAGCTCCATTTCAAGCCCCGAAGTACAAGTAGTTAGGCGAAAGAAATGGAAGCCCTGGAAGACAACCTCCATAGAAATGCAACACCAATGATTTTCACAGAAGGCCATAACCAGAATGCTATGGCGTCCATTAGAACGTTTGACTTTCAGATACCAAGATCTCTTGACTCAGTACACTCTATAGACATTCCAGGTTCAGCAGAACAAGCAAAGGATACCAGAAATAACCAAAAATAATACCTTCAAATGTTGAAAATTCCAACTTTCTAGTGATAGTGACCGACAGGTCCCGCATGGGCCTTTCAAGCACACTGACCGTCCGCACTAATGTTTAGGTGGTGAATGATTCTCGCTCCTACCTGTATTCTACTGGACCAATCAGCTCAAAATTGTTGAGGGAATTTTCCCATATTTCAGGGACCAACAATGAGCCACTTGACTTTTTTCCTCAGAACTACTTACTTCTTTGAGTTTAATTATTTCAGCGACACCAAATTCACAAGCTGAAATGCTAAGTACATTCAGTTTAATCTCTTCATGCCTACTCATGTCTGAAACGTGGATGTGAATGTGGACAGATGATTTTGGCTTCATTAAGTTTTGCCGTGAAGCTCTCTCTCCCTAACTCCCTACTCACGAATATAATCTGTGTCCGAGTTCAGACACAATGCCGATGCTCACTTTCGCATAATCTTTTGCACGTGCTTAAAGTTCAGTTACTGTATGACACCATGTGTGGCGAGCGTGTGTGTGTGTGTATCGCGAAATGTCATACTGGATAACGTATCAAGCTATAAAAAAATGAATGAGCTCTTCTTAAATTGCGAACTGGAAGCTGGAGCCCATTATATCATTCACATCTGCTTCAATCTCATCATAATTACATGTTACAGTCAACGTCAACTCCCACGTTTCTGTCTCTCTCTGCCCCGTGTGCGCATCCTTCAGTTTCAGTTAAAATGTCGCAAAAGTCGCCGTTACTAGGGTACGCGTGATAGCGACAGCATTTAAGTAAAGTCTAACATTTCCTGCTTAAGTCCAAATTGATTAGCCATTTGATCAGCTTCCTCAAGCACGATACACAGATGATAGTACATCTACAATGTGCTCTCCGAGCAATCAACATTATTTAACTAAAGGCAATGAAGGAAAGCACCTTGTCAGGACCTGGACAAAGCCCTTGAACTTTAGCAACTGAGCTTTAGCAGTCATCCACAATTTCTTGCTACTTTCCTCTTAATCCTCCAAGTCCAAGCAATTCCATAACACAAGTTCCTTATCCCTCCCCTTATCTCAGGAACTCTGGCTTAAGAACCGTTTGACCTCCTGATGATCTAGAGGAAAGGATTGCTCCCATCATGTTGCCATTTACATAACACCATCACGTTCACGTGTCTAACCACCTCTGGAGGAGATTCCCGCACAGTGTGAGTTTTCCTGTCTGTGTAAAACTCTTAGAACCTGTCAGCTAATTAACCGTTATCAAAATACTGAACGGTGTCCTTATCTTCTTTAAGTGCTCTAGGACTCCAGGATCTTATTCCACCGCGTAATATTCTGGACGAAAACCCCTACTTGTTGCATTCTAAAGCTTCTAATTTGCCTAACTAGTTCGTATAAAAGCACTTTTTGTTAACAGTTAGCAGCAATTGTAGCATAGGCGCACTGGAAGTTTCCAGAATTCTCATCGTTTCCCATGCTAATCTTCAACTGTTCCAACTTAGCCACTTGCATGCTCTGATCCCATGTCCATAGTTCCTTGGATCAGCTAGATTGACCGCCCTTCCAACAAGTAAAGGTCGACCTGCTATGACTAATTAAAGAGTTAGTTAAGCTGGAGCAGGCCAACCTGAAATAACGGCTTTACCTGCAGTGCAGCACTCTCGGCCAAGGTAACAGTTCATCAAGTGCTCGAGTACTGCATGAAAATCTCGTGTTACTGATATCTGATCACCCATCTTAAGATACAAGTTTGTTTGACTGCTAGGTCTTAACACATTTCCTCTCCAATACACTTGATCAACAAACAAGAGGCTCTACTGAAACTGTATTCAAACAAGGAACTTGTTGCTTGACTACAGCACAAAAATGATGACAAATATTCATCCGTTCCTG
>VRMD01002768.1:0-12382 GCA_009872375.1 Sminthurides bifidus | reverse complement strand
CATCCAGCTAACAGGCTGGGGGCTGATGTTTGATCTACGCACTATGCAATTTGCAGAGCGATGCATCTCATTAACATTCAATGCTTACCTGGAGCTTTTCCTCCTCCATGCTTTCTTTATTGACTGACCGAGTATCGCATCACTGCCTAGTAATGCATTATGGGCTAAAGCGAAGCCATCTCGTATCCTAGCAACCAAAACTTCTTTATTAGCACCAACTCCAAGCAGAATCTTGTAGATTCAGAATATGCCTTGAAATCAAAATCATTCATTATCGCTCTAAGACGCAAAGTGCTAAACGAAGGGTGTGTATCATTGCACCCTTACGTCATTCAAATCAAAGGCTGTAAAATGCTCATCTTTTTCAGGTACAGGAAGACAGCGGCAGTTGTACATCTTCGCCGAAAGGTCTCACCTCAGATGGTTGCTTGCAGATAGCGTCTTTAAACGTTTTTGGTTAAAGCTGTGATATGTACAAGACAGTCAGAATTTGTACTTCAGAGCCTACTTCTTCAAAGGGCTGTTCACAAATTCACAAAGACTTCACTCCATTAAAGGCAACCGCAGAAGCTGGTTATCAGAACTGGGAGCTGTAAATGACCATTAGTTGGACAGGGTTCTCATTTTGTATTTACGCTTATTACCCGTCAATAAAATAATAAATAGCCCAAAACAACTTTTACAGCACCAACTCTCAGTAAGGGCAACCGCAAATACTGCTTCTCTATTAGGAACCGAACCCAAAACATCATTTCTCCTAACCGCAATCGATTATAGCCACGGGATACCTTGAGCTGATGTACGGATCGTTTTACAGGTTTCTAGTTTTCAACAGTTGTTGTATGTGTGACTGGACGTGTAATGGCTGGTGTCACTTCTTCAAGGTAAAAGGTAGCAATCTGCGTTGCCATGGCAACAGGTTCGCAGAAACCATTAATCTGACAGATTCAGCAGAAGGAAACGTAAGAACAGACAAGGACAAAGAAGAAATGGTGACAGGAAAACCGAGAAAACAGATGGAAGTCTGAGAATGGAAATAAGAAACAAATCCACATTGACTTTGATGTGACCATGGGCGTTGTCATTTAACATCGTCCTCGTTGTTGGTAACATGGGAACACGCCTGAAGGTGCATAAAATATGTGCCATTCTCTCTGACACGACAGCGACATTGACTCAAGTAAAACTTACAAGATAAACTTGGATTCCAGGAATATACAAGACCCGATTTAATGACTGAGAGAAACTAGGGCAGACTAACTGGCTAAGTGAACTCAAGGCTATGAAATGGAACTGGTTTCTATAGTGTGAGGCGTCAGGCCGGGAGTGGCTAGCTTACGTCACTTTTACATCCTGAGGCTACAATGACAAGACTTCTAGTAGCTACCCACGGTACGATGTAAGTCTGGAAGCTATTAAAAGTTCTGAATGGCCTTTCAATGGTACGGGACTTACAATTCAGGCCTTGTTTTTTAAGGACTGAGTGAAACAACAGAATAGAACTGAAGTACAGCTTCCGTTCTTTCTATAAGTTCATTCATTTTTAGCAAAAACTCTAAAATTTCAAAACTGCCAGAGTATTTTCAGCTTCCTGTTGTAACAAACTGGCCATGTACTCAACCAAAGCACTGTCCAAGCTTTATGACCTCATTAGACTGAAGTGCATACGACGTTCAGTAGAGATGTTAGAGTGGAGCAACTCATCTTCCTAAGGGATGCAAAAATATTAGCGGATGCTCGACACCCACCTGGGGCAAATTACTGCTATGAGAGAAAGCATGCTGTAACTTTGTCATTGTGTGACAAGGTTCTCTAATTGGTTTCCTCAGCACAGAGGGGTAATTTACCACGGAGCTGTTCTACTGTTCTGTGCCTGAATATCAGCAACGTTATACCAGCTGTGATCTGCTCCAATTCCCGTTATCCTGTCTCCAATAGATGTACATGAAGGAAACTTTGAGCTGATTAGGTGAAGTTTCCACAACACAACAGCCACCGGCTCCTCCACATAAATGGCAACCTTACAAGACTGACAAGACACAGGAGCCCAGTGAGTTTAAAAGCCTCCTTTATAACCGCTAACTCTTGACAAATTCTTCCAACTTGGTAGCATCTTGAAGTCATGGCCCACCCGAGAAGAATCGCACCCCCTTGCGCCCTCCTCCGCCCCTCCCTCCTCGTTCATTTATTCAGCTGGAATTGCGAAATTGCAAAAAACCTACATGTGCGCATTTGTAACTTTCGCCGGTCTTAAAAGTCACTCCTTGAGGTCGGCTCTGCTCACCTGAGAAAAAGTTTATGGATGAGGATGAGGCAGGGCCTGCAGCCCTACTGCACGGGAGCACTTACTCTTGCCTCACACTTACCAATGTCAGCATGAATGGATTTGCTCTGAAACTGTGAAATCTCCCCTCATCCCTGCGGAAATTACAGTAAAACTATCAAAGAAAAGTTTTTGCTTAAGCCCATCTTATGGAAATTAGTCGGAGGAGGAGTGGCGGAAATCTGGGCGAGCTTTTCCAGGTTCCGTGCTCAGTGTAATGTCAACGGTTTTATTTCTTGAGCGAGGGATGAAAAATAAATGTGTATTCTTGGAAAAAAAATTTGACACTGCCATCTCAATGACAGATTCACAAAAGAAGAGTGAATTCGCTGTTTGCACAGGGAGAAGAGATGCATTGGATGCTGCTTAAGCTCACCTGTTCTCTTTGTGACTCGTTTGGTGGGAGCTGGCGGATCGCAACGGTTCGTTATGTTTTCCTGAAAAGTTTAGCTCGTTGTCTTCCTGTTTACTCCTTGTTCTCTGGGAATGGAATAGAGGAAAGAGTAAAGTCTTGAAGCTGTCATCGTTATGGAGACAAGTTGCTAGAGCGTAAGCTGGACATTACTACCTTGCTGGGTGAAAATGCCTCTGGACACTGGACTGTGGATGCAGCTCGGAGGATGGACAGTAAAAAGATGGAAATTTACCTACACGGTTCTTTTATTCCCTGTCCTTCATCAAAACAAATTAGGCGTGAAGACTTGATGGTATCTTAAGAAAACGGCTCTAACTCCAAGGCGACTGTGCTTTTGGAATACTACAAGGGTGGTTTGATCGTCACCTGGAAAAAAATACCCCTGGTTCGATTTAGTGGGCTTTCTAGCATATTGGGTACCAAAATGGCTAAGTCGTTTAGCAATACTAAGGGTTACTGAATGTTATTCTTCTGGTAAACCAGTAACATTCTATCTGATACTTTCCTCCAAGAATTCCTACCGTGCTCATCATTGTCTGCTTTGACTTGAGTGATTATTAATAACTAGATCGGACAGTTTTGCCTCCAGGCAGCACGACTTTGGAATTTGTTAGAACGTTATGAAAATTATTGCTCAAATTAAAAGAACAACCATTGGCATTAACCTTCATTTCTTCATGTACCAGCAATTATTTGTCATGAAAGCTTTTCATTTACCATTACCGCAAAGACCCACCAGCCTCATCCAACAGTCCCTCCATGTGGTACACCAGACGTGACTTTGATCAATACCACTTGGATGACCTCCAAACCTGTAGCATTACATCTCATTCTGTCATAACTGGCATTTTTTTAAACTAGTACCAGACATACATGATGCTTTGCCTATTTATTCCTCAAATACCCTTGATGGTTCAAAAACCTAAAAAACTGAACAGGTTTCCCACTTTCAATTTCAGATAACTTTACAAAATGCCCGATTTTCGACCGTCTCAAACGATACGATGCTTGACTATGGCGGGTGCCCTGTACCTCATAAGAAATTCGTACGGAAGAAATGGAAATAAGGAGGACTTCTATCACCCAGTTAACAACGCTAATAACCGGACACGAATGGTTAGTTGATTCCGACAAAAACTTTAATAACCTCTTATCAAGGCTTCTACTTCCGTTTGACAATGGAGTTGAAGATTTACTAGGGACTTTTTCACCATGCCGTCATTTCTAATGTGGCGATATTACGGGAAACCAGAAAAGAATAAGTTCCATAATGGGTCACGTATGCCAACATTTATCTTTTGTCAAAAGGATGGTCGGGAAGCCAAAGAAAGGGAAATCTTCCCATCTCTCAAGGATCGTTTCCAAAGGACTTGATACAGTCTTGGAATTCACTCAAAGGTTTCTTCAAGAAAGGGCTCAGGTCTACTAGTGTACTGACTCTGAGTATACTGACTTGCTGTAATGTTCGTGGTCTTAGTTTCCAGGAATGCTTGAAGTAAGACACTTAGGCTCTTTAAACTCCTATTCTGGTAGGTGCCATAGACCCTTTGCAAATAGCAGTTTTAGTTCTTCATAAAGTAACGGAAAGAACTCCAGCAACATTGATTTAGTTCCCTTGACGGCTCCCATTGAATTGTAAAATGCACCAAGACTTCTTTTGGTGTCAGTGGGAATTCTCTTTTGAACTTGAATCCTTTTGCCTGTTTGCATTATTTCTGTGGGTGTCGTAATATTTAAACTGGTCGCTGATGGAACTTAATCTAAAGCGTTTTGTTCCTATCGCTCCTTCCTTGCAGTTATAGCATTCTTTCACATTGTACACACATTCACAAGAATTCATTACTTCTTAATGCCCCTCAGAATCTCATAATTCTTGTTATAATGATGCAGCCACCCAAGAATTGTCGCCTGCTACATAACTTACTCTTAGTAACGTTAACCAGGCCAATTTAAACAAATTTTCGATGATTGGATTCGTTACATGTGTTCTTGAGCTCCTTCTGACTGACGGTTAGTACAAAGTTGCCAGAAGAAGCAAGACTTCAAGCGTGGGTCAAAGAATATTTGTATAGCTTTAAAGTCAAAGTCAATCAAATTCAGGTGCAATGCCGTCTCTGAGCACATGTCTGCTACAAACTCATGATTGAGATTTACCTTAATTTGTTACCATAGCAACAGGAGCTGTAATTGGAATGGGACCGACACCCACATCAGCGGCGTGATCACATCATAACGACTGCATCGCACATCATTTAAAAGACATAAACAACGCAAATCACATCTGATGAGCAAATATGGGCACATGAGAGAGGGCAAATAGTTTATAAATTCTCGACTACAGGAGAATCCAAGTGGAAAATGTCCATCATCGCTTCTGCCACGTTGGAATACCATTTGAATATTCATTAGTACCAGAACATATAAAGAAATCAGGAGTCAAAGAGGCAGACTCTACCATTACTCAAAGTCAAAGAGCAGAAGATGAGGATGCGGATGCGGATCTGTTCTAAACGCCTTCGGTTGTTACAGAGTGCTCGCAATGCATGCTCAAGTGCAGACAAAGGACGATGCTTAAATGTGAAGCAAAGCACTGTAATAAAGGAATACGGGCCTCGGGAAAGAAAGATGACTGTTGCTAGATGAGTTTATACATTCGCTCGTGCTACACAGTACACGGTTCCACAGGCGTATCGAAAGGACTGATCTTTTTAACGGCCTAGTATTTCTTAACTTTATTTGCAGACCACCCAATCTTTTTTACTCCCCAGCCCAACGAGACCTGAAATACTGACGTGGAAATGATATTAGCCAAATTTGGAAGGCGGGAACGTTTCGATAATGCCCAGCGAGACCAATAAACGTTTTGATCATGGGTTTCACTTACGCCAAATTGTTCAAGTACAGGCATTGGTTACACATCCGATGGTTTCAGGCAAGGCTTTTGTTCCAATGTTGTGAATGCAGTTCGGGGAAATGATTTCTAATGGCTGTGCCTGATTAAACTGATTATGATTTGATCTGATTCTTGTACTGAAGTATACGAAGCGTGAAAAATCCTCTCGAGAGCTACGAACAACCGTCGGTCAAGGAAGGTTGGGGTCGCTGAAGGGATTGTTGAGCACAAAGTTCGATACCAACAAAAGGGGAACATGATTTGATAATTAAGCATCGACTGTAACTAACTTTGAAGCACGTGAGTTTGTGTCAAAGTGTCAGACTCTCAATATGAATCATGAACTTCATGCAGGTCTTTGCTCTTGTTCAAATAAATAAATCAAACCACATGGTAAATTTTTAAAGCTCTAAGTTTTATGAACCGTTTCCTTTCTTGATGTCTCGCTTGGAGTAAGTTTGCAAATTGTGCTGACAGTGCAATAAATGAATTGATTGTTGCCTTCTTGGAAATTGTGCGGCTAAAATAGGGAATTCTCAATTCCTTATTCAGATAACAAAATATGTTTGGCGACTCATAATTATTCAAGTTTTTGCAAACTTCTGTCACTGAATTCATCGTACTAAATAGCACACAATAACTGGTAAAATGCCAGTCGAATTGGTGATGAGATGGGACTTCATTTACCTGTGCTGCGATATCTTAAAAAGACCTCTTTGAAATATTGCCTTAACCTAAAAGATGACCAGATGAAGAGATTATTACACGGTCCATTAACAGCACCCACACTCACGGCACAGTCTGTAGTTTTCAAAATGGCTAAAATAGGGAATTCTCAATTCCTTATTCAGATAACAAAATATGTTTGGCGACTCATAATTATTCAAGTTTTTGCAAACTTCTGTCACTGAATTCATTGTACTAAATAGCAAACAATAGCTGGCAAAATGCCAGTCGAATAGGTGATGAGATGGGACTTCATTTACCTGTGCTATCTTAAAAAGTCCTCTTTGAAATATTGCCTTAACCTAAAAGATGACCAGATGAAGAGATTATTACACGGTCCATTAACAGCACCCACACTCACGGCACAGTCTGTAGTTTTCAATCGTCTGATGAAATCCTGCCAAGATTTTGACAGCCTTGTTTCAAGCCGACAACTTTTATACATTCAGGCTCCTTTTCCAAAGCCTGAAGAGCACCCTACTCCAAACGTTTTCGAAAACCTGACGACAAATATGGATTGTCACCTCAGCTTCTTAAACTGACCGTGACGAAGTCATGAAGCTGGCGATACCTTTCATCTGGTCATAAACCACCAGGCCTATGAACAATGAACCGATGAGCGATGCAGAAAAATCCTGACCTGCCATTAAACGCAAATGCGTTCACAAACACGAGTCAGAAATGAAACTCTATGCCCCTTTTGTAGCTATGGATGCCGAAGAAACCACCGTAACTTGATAGCGTTGAAGTTCATGTTCTGTATCACTATCTGCGTATCAGCTATCGGCCAAGGTTTCCCCCCAGCTTGTAAAAATCTCCCACAAGCTTGCCGGTACGAACTCCAAGAAGTGTATCTGGTCCCAGTATTTTTTCCCTGTTTTTTTCACCGATTCCTGTCGATACCATGTTGGCTTCAGAAACTTCCCAACCAAAGTCCTGAAACATGCCATCGTTTAACATTAGCAGTTGCAGCAACATCGTTATGCATGGATCAGTTTCACATTCCCTTGCAATCTGGAGAGTTGAGCTCGCAAGTTATCGAGACTGAGCATTCCTCCGCGTGGTTATTTCCGGATGATTTGCTGAAGGATCTGTTGGAACGTGTGATTGCATTTATGATTGCTTAAACACGGATTCGGTTGCCAAAACAACGAAACGTCTTGTTAACTCCGCTGACAAATGATGATCAGGGTTCGAGGAATGTTACTCAATCCTTTCATTCCTCCTGTTTTCCCCCTCCTTTCCAATCTGACAACATGATTTTCTTCTTTAGTGAGTCTATGAATCCTGGTATATTTGCCATACACACGCTACTTTACAGATTCCTTGGCACGTTGCTGGTACTAGAGCATGGAAAGGGCTTGGAACATGGTATTAGCATCATGGGAAAAGGAAATTGTATTCGCATTAAGCAACAACCTTCTCGTAGAGCTTCGAGCTTAATAAAGCACCCACCCATGCTATTTATGTTTTTCTAATCTGCCATAGAACTACTCAAAATTGATGACTGATCGGATGAGAACTGAAGTCGATTAAATGCCATCAGGAACTCGGAAATTGTGCTGGTTACATTCTTCGTCTTTCCCAGGGCTGAGGCCTGGAGCAAGCTGGTTGTTCTTTGTAAAGACAGAAGCTCGAACCTTTGCTCGTGTGTTGTATCCTAATAGCGTATCAACTGCAACAAGTCTTAATTTAGCGTAGGACTTCGAGAGAAAATGAGCAGGAGGCCCGGCTTGGCAAATGGTGGCAAAGACTCAGTTTGTTTACACGAGAAATTTGTTAAACTCTTAAGAGGATTTGGAAAAGTGAGGAAAGAAATGATGATTGCTTTAACATCGTGTCTATTTTCAACCAGGCGGTGAGCACATAATCAATTGACAACGCACAACGTGAGATTACTTGCACTGTTTTTCAGGAGGCCGGGCTGGCAACACTAATTTTTTAGGAGGATTGCTATACGTTGTAAGGATTGCGTCACATGTGATGAAGTTCAGCTTGATTCAATAATGCTGTCTGCTACCTTTCATTTCTAGACTGTATGGCTAGACTTGAAATGGCGTTCTTGTGCAGACTGGGTAGATTGAATCTTTGATTCTGTTTTTTTTATAGAAAAACGTGTCTTGTTTTTACCTTCCAGTGATTTGTTCCCTGGATTACGGAGAAGAGAAACTGATGTTTTTTTGCAAAAAATTTAGTGTGCCGAAATGTGTAAAATGAATCCCACACTTTAGCAACTTCCGCCTCGGCAAAGCCAACGTGTAAATAAGATATTAAGGCGAACATGAAATAATACCGGAAAGATAAATGGCCAGAGTCTCGTGTTGGTGTTGATTTACCGTGGTTATGACAACATTTGGCTTTGACGGAGACCTTCGTTTATAAGGGATAGGCTGCATGTAGGATTTTCAACTAACCGATTTTACTGTTTTAGATTTGGGGGAAACGTTCCCAATGTCACCAAAATGTTTAGAATATCTCATAATTTAGACGCGATTCGGAGCTCAAGATTCTAAATGAGGAGGGTGCGTCTAATTCTTCGGTACATTCCATCTCAGATGGTACGGAAGCAATCGATGTGAAATACTGAGATTCTCGTACCCGAAATCGGAATGCTGCTTCTAATAGCTACGCAGTCTGCGAATTGTGAAATAGAAATCAAAAATTTGGTCAGCTTTTCTTTGCAGCTAAAAAAGGCTGATATGTTTGGATGAAAAATGAGATTTTTTTAACTTTGAACCCTGATGTACCTCGGACGAAACAGGCTCTTTGCAGATTCCTAGCAGAGTTTGAGTTGGAGACTTAAGTCGGGAGAAAATAGGATCATTTTGCGTAACGACCTCATAAATTTAATGCAAGAAAGTAATCCGCCACCATTTAAATTCACCGTTTCCTCTAATAACTTGATGATGTGGCTTAAGAGATTTAAAGATCGTGTTCAACCCTTGTTCGTTCGTATGTGGGTGCGATATACCCATTGCCAGCAAGCATTGAAAGGCTCGACATTGCAGAAAATCCATACACCCGACTAGACTAAATAGTCAAGACTTACTAAAGCGAAACTGACTTTGTAACCGTTAACTCTGATGCCGGAACCCGCAGGAACGTAGCATGCTGAATCCCAAAAGAAGATGCGGATGCGGGTTTTCTTTCACGTGGTAGGTAAAATATTGCATGATGCAAACACGGCAGCAGGCTTAACTAATCCTTGGAAGGAATTTATAATTCCCGGATTTTGTGCTCGCAGGGGGTTTTCATTCCCCATGTTCGGTTGCACGGAGCTTGAAAGCCGTAAAAACGATAATGATTTTCAAGTAGGCGTTAATGCATTCCAATTGCCTTTTTAGATAACGCAGAGCATTTTTCAAGGTGTGAACACTACAAGCTCTCCAAAGGGACAATTACACAATCCGGGTTCAATTTCTCCTCTAATGATCACAAGAACACACGTGTGTGATTATACACCAACGGTAACGGCCCATAATGCCACGGGATTAGTTCATAAAGAGGCTGGTGGAGGACCGGGTCAATGGGGGTGGTGGTGATGAGAGTGCTGACAACTACCAAAACCTCGAGGTTCTTATTTACTTTACCTTCGTGTTCATAAAACAAGGAGTCCCTGATGCTGGCATGAAGCCTTACAGAATCTGCAAGGTGGTTGACAGGTACTTGGCCAATAAGAAAAATGAGATAAAGATAATGGGAGTGATAAAGTTTGGTGAACGGTAGACTAGTTGAAATCCACAGATTCGTTTCATATGCTCCCGGCTTAAACTCTTCTGACCTTAAAAAGATTCAAGGGGAGGAGGAAAAGGTGAGAATATTGCACCTACACACTCGGAGTTCAATACAAAACTAATGGAAATGTGTTACTTCCGATTGATTGTGCTCGTATGGTAAACCAGTACAAAATGGAGCTTCAATTCATGGACTGGTAAAACCAAGGAATGAAAGAATGCCAGACATGAGAGAGCCGCATGGTACTCGAGCAAGAGGCACAGGTGATACATGAAGATGTGGAAACACACTCTACCACGGCATGACCATGATGACACCTGCAACCTTGTTCAGGTGGATGAATGTCACTTGATTACGGCTGAATGATGCACATTTCTAGTGTCTACCTCGTAATCGAAAGCAGTTTTGATTACCCAAATGAGGTGAACAAAAAGCACTTGATGCTCCGGGATTTATGGGCTGTAACGCAAGACTTGTTTTGTGCCAAGTTGCGATATTTACTGCGCCGAAGTACAAAATGCATTTGGCTCACAGCCGCAAACCCATTCGTCCTGCTTCCCCAGAAGGGAAGGTTTAACGATTAAAATATTGTCTGCTTCTTACCTTTCACAGCTTTCCGGACACTGTCCAGGACAAACAAGGAAGGTGGAAGAGGGATGGTGGCCTGAGTCCATCTGTGTACTTGATCTTGGACATGGCTCTGCGACTTATTTTGTGCAAACGAGCTTGACGACAGTCGCTGGTAGCCGGAAAATCGATGGTGTTCAACGGGTCCAGGGGCACTATCCTCCCCTGCAGCCAGGGCTGATGCCGTGCTCCAACGGTAATTTTGGGACTTGGGTACACTAGCGAAGAAAAACACCCGGGTGTCAAGTACCCGCAACTTGCGGACGCAGCGTGAGGGTTGGGCGAACCTTGACAGGATGCTTAGACGGGAGTGAGCAGGGAGGGTGGGCTGGGCGGACCTGAGGTGCAATCGGACGAGCTTCCCTTCAAGGGCCTGTGGGCCCTTGAAGATCGTTTTTAGGAGCACGACCCCATGGTAACTCGGCAAATAGTCAGGGAGCGCCGACACCCCGTCTGGGAAGTCCCTCCGCCTTTTTGTCAAGTTGTAGTAAAAGTACCCGGGATTTGGCACCGGAGGAAGGTCAGACTCTTGCACGGCTAACTCTCCAAGCTCGATGATTTTTCCCACAAAGACAAAGTCCGAACTGTATACACTTTGAGAGAGGACGGTTTGGTTGAAACACTGAAGGTTTGGTGTGTTTTTGATCGGTTTGGCATTATCAAGGAAGGAGGCTTGAACAGATACTGGAGTTGAGGTGTAAAAGTTGGAGCGTAAGTCGAGCTTTGGCGTGGAGCTTTGCTGCAATGAATCAAAAGATGAGGGATGAAATGGAGAAGACAAGGTGTTGGAGGAGGCCTGATGCGGTACCTTGTGGTTTGGTAATCCTCTAAATTCAAATTGGGTAGGAAGAGGAAGTTTGTCTTGGGGGTTTGTGTCAATTTTTCTTGGAATTAAATCCGCAGTCGTGCTGAATGACAAGCCAGGAGGTGGGAAAGAAATGAGGTTCATTAAAATTACAAGTGTGACCAAATTCGGCGGCAGAGCCATAATAACAGATTTGTTAAATTGTCAACCGACTGGTGACACTAATCCACGGGGATGACACTGGAATGGCTGGGTCGAATATTATACTTTTATGGGGTTACATAATTGGCGAATTGAAGTGAGTAAAAACCTCCGGCTTGATAACTGCACAGGTATCTGTTCTCACTACTCACTGTCTGACATACTTCACTGCACAGGTAATCTGACTGCTCACCTTAAGTACGTTAAACTATTGGAGTTTTCCGTCATTTACCCTGGTGGGCAGACAAGAACCTGATTGTTAACGTTACCCTTTTCACCACACAAACTTCATCTCCTTAGCAACGTTGAACAAATGACTTTATTTAGTCCCCGTAATTGAAACTTTCTTCACGAACTTGCACTCAAAATATCGGATAACGGAAGGTCAAATTCAAGCACTTTGGTATGAGAGGCAACTAAGATTTCTTATGTCTGACCTAGCAATTGCAAGCTTCAATCTTTGGAAAACTGATTTGGAATGAGTAAAACGTTCTTCGACGGATTCAACTGTAAATTTCATCCAATCCAAGGAATCCAACCCGATGAGTTCACAACCACTTACTAAATGATTGTAGCAGAGATGGTACTTGAGAACTCACACTTGAGTGACGGCAGGACGGTGGTGTGTAAATCCTGCAAATTAGCTTACAACACGAG
>VRMD01002767.1:0-12382 GCA_009872375.1 Sminthurides bifidus | reverse complement strand
GTTACCAGCCTTCAGATAACTAAAACCATTCAAAGCTCAGTATCGAATTTTAAGCATTTCCAAGCTGGCCTTGAACGGACTGAGTGAACGGAATGTGCCTACATTCCCGAAGCCTCTTACTTTTTTTCTCATGACTCTGATAGTACGGGCAGCAAGCTAAAGTTGCGGCTACTCCGAACTTGTACCTACATAGATTTGCTTGCGATGTAACCGCTCTTCTTCCAGAATCCTGTGCACCACAAGTTGATCGCCAAAGCCAATACGGATGCATAGGGACGGAAGGAATTCAAGTCCAGAATTAAGTTGACAGCTTTTCATTTGCGCTTCAGCAAGCTTTCGTGCATCTGATTCTTTTTCCCCTTCCGTTCAAGTGGTGGTAATGCGACGGATGGTTACCAAAGCCATGGAATAAACGACCATTATCATAATCATCATGGTGGGAAAAGACATGAGTTCGCTTCTTGATATGCGATTGATCCCGCATCCGTAATCGACAAGGGGTCAATCATCCTCTGGAGCCTCTCATGATATTTCCTTGGAGGCAGAAGGAAATGCCGTGGTTCCTCCAGATGAAACATCCATCAGCAAGAGCTTCATGGCTGTTTCTGAATTTCTTAAAAAGCTTTCACTTACTAGCTTTCAGCAGCAGTTCGAGCATAGAAAATGAACGTGGAAGAATGCACCCAGCCGTGCCCAGCCTACGCTATTAGCACGGAAGCACAATTTTTGGCAACAAACCATTGGATGCATGGCCTCCCGGCTATGGAATCGCACCTTCTGCTCTAACGGTACTGTTTGGGCTCGTTTGATTTTCACAGCCTCTGCCACTCTCTGAGCGAAGTAGAATGTTGACTTATGAGAATTGCCGAGCTCAGTCTTTCTCTCTGCAGAAGGCTCTGCGAAAAGGTTTTTTGTCACGACTCTTTCGCGAACTTGGGCAATTTTCATTAATAGTTGCGTTAAAAGTGATCATTGACAGGATTTTCCTAGCTGTGCCACTCTCGAAAGGGGGACACTCTTGAGGGTGTCCGGCTTCCAGAATGAGACTACATAGTTTCCTGACTCTGGCCTTTCCACGACTGTTTGAGCGTTGGGAAATTTGCAAACTACACCTTTTGGTAGCAGATGGCGGCCATTAGTGCTAGGTACGCGTAAACACATCGATTCCACTGAAGCAATTCCCAATGGTTTCCCTCATAAGACTTAATGCGTACGACTTGTAATTCTTCGTGCTGGGATTGGAGACGGGAGCTGTGAGAGGTAGGAGGGAAGTGCATCGCTCCCCAGCTTTGCTCCGCTCCATTTGCCACTAATACTGGCCATCGATAAAGAGCTTGCAATTAACAAAGTTAAAGCGTGGTCCAAAATTAGTTCCCTCAACTCTGACAAGTAACAGGAAAAGCGAACATTAAGGCAAGTTCATGAAAATAAATAACAATTAAGTACGAACTTTTTCCCAATGACTAAAAATTTTCTCGTCCTTTTCAATCTGCTCTTTTGTCCAAACTTTCCCGCTTATACTTTCGATTCTACAGTCTTAATGTTCCTTCCTCTAAAGGTAATGCCCTCATTTAGCCTCAACTTGAACGTGACTTGAGGCCATGCGTACAGCAGCTACGGAGCTTGGAGCTGAAAGTTTAAAGGGTGGAAAACAAAATGGGGAAAATCATACCCCCCTCTCCCCTACTTTCTCATGAGACTAACAGCATCGCTCAGAAGATTCTGTTAGTGGGTGCCTGATGTATATGAATTTCTTTTCCTGATTATCATCACAGAGAAGTTGCCATAGTCTAAGAATCAAGCCCAAAAGCAGTACAGTTTCTGTGGAAGAGGCAGCCTTGATCCAAGAGTAATGGCGGTGGTATATGCTCAACATACGCATGGGTTTCTTTACTTTCTCCATGTTGTAGAATGGATACGGAGGATCTGCAACGTGACATTATCAGCATGCCTCAGTTTTTTTTGCAACCGCGACGGCTCCCATTGTGATGACAGTTACCGCCAAGCCAATATGTTCATGTGAATGTAGCGCATTTCCACCGTTTCCGTAACGAGAGCTCAGCTATTTATTACGCTGTTTGTTTCACAATCTTCCCACCACCACTTGAGTTCCAACAGGGCTTTCACCGTTCAGCCTAACCAATGAAGCAGATTAATTGTTCTTGACGATCTTGGCGCTTCTAGACCAAAGCATAAGTCAGGGTGAATCGCACCCTGGCATCATTCTCGAACCCCACTGCGGCTTCACAGTCCCTCATCAGTTCAATGGAGCTAGGCTTCCAACCACCTCACTGTTTAGTAATGTGAACTCCAATTTGTTCACTGGATCCGTGTTAAGTGTGCCGTGTGTACTCAATTTTACATGCATGTGCCAAATTGAAAAGCATCTGGGCAAGATGAATATCTGCGGGAGACAAGGCAATAATGCGTCCATCCTCTGAACGGTTCCTCTTTGGCGACATTACACGGAGACTTGGAATGAAAAAGATTTGGATCGGTGTGTGTGTGTATGCATATTAGCGTACACATGTGCGTGCCACTCTCTCAAGTTTGGATAACACCTTGGTTGAGTAATGTGGCAGTATATTGTTTTTGAAAAAAAGGGGAGTTTCAACGAGGAAAAATCTAATAAGAGCTTCATAGGCATTAGAATATGGATGGCAGATTTAAGTGTGCATATTTTTCACACGTGTATTCGCGCGTCGATGATACAATGCTTTCGCAGTGTCAGCACGGAGCTTTTCCACTCTTTCAGCAAGTTGGTTGAGCTGGAGCTCCAGCTGCAATTTCATGGAGGAGTAATACACTTTCGCTTTCTCCGATACCACTTTTCCATTGGGTGTAATACAGGAGCGATATACGTACAGACTGTGAGAGACTGCGAAGAAGGAAATAAGTGTGCTGACATTTCTAGAAGGATTTATGTTCAATAACTCAAATCGTTTCAGCATTAGCAGATTCCTTTAAGCGAATACAAGTGCTGACTGTGAGATGCTGAACGTATTTTAAGCTACCGATGGAGGCTGTGCATGTAAAATATACATTTCATGCTTCAATTTTCATTCCTTAATGACGCCAGCATTCTTTACTGGCCTGGACTGAAAATTAGTACGCTTTCCACAACTCCACTTGGAGTTGAAGCCTCGAGCAGGAGCGGTGGATGGGAGAATCATTGATTTTCTCGGAAACTTTCCCATGAACAAATCAAGTAAGGCAATCACACCACTTCTTGTGTTGCAACTTACGGCCGACCTGCCTTTCTTTCTCGAGGATTCGATGATTTTTTTGCTTAACGACCTTCATCTATATTTCATTCTTGGTTGAAAAAATTGTCGTCGTCGAAATGCAGATTTTAGGCGATCCACTCCTCCAACGAATCGCCCGTGTCATGCCAAGAGACATTCATTATTGATCCTGCATGGAATCTCTCCAGAACTTAATATCAGGTAAAGCTCAACTTTGGTCTTAGCATACACATTTTATTTGACAGAAAAGCTATTTATGAAGGAAGCAGGGATAGGCTACATTCATTCGACAGAGCCATTTATTGCATTCTTTTCAGCAGGATTCATCCTTTCGAGGCCGAATGAGAAATCTGGACCAGAATTTCAAGATAGTCTTCACATACCTCGACCTTGGCCTCCAATGAGAGCGGTGGGTTACTTGTACAATTCACCAGTTTTGACGATTATTTCACACTTTCTCTTTGATGAGCTGGAGGTTTGTGAAGCGCCCTTTTCCCAGGTAATACCACACCTCAAAGCCTATAGCTACGATTCCGTTTTAATACCACACGTCACCAGGTTTCTGTAGATGGCTTAAGTCGCAACTTTTGTAATTAGGTAACTGTACACCTCAGCGGTCAACTAAACCACAAGGTTAGATTTGTGCTTTCACTGCGTCACCGAGCCACAGACTCTCTTATCTTTCCCTCTGGTCTGTTTGATGTCTCTCAACTTGAGCTCGCTTCTCGGCTCTCAACACAAGGGTTTAGTTTTACATCCAGCTTCCATTATGTGACAGCACAAAAGCTCTGGTTCCGTGCGGAACACTCGGCGCTTTAAAGTGTTCAAGTGTGCTAAGGCACGGGGAATCTGACTGAGAGGATATGCACGTGTACATAACAAGCTTTTATTTGCCTTGCCCGCCTTCCGAGTATCACGTTAGCTTTGTGTGGACCGAGTCCTTGTGACTGATTTCTTCACTTGGCGTGGCAGGAAGAGCGGTCGGAGAGTTGTAGAGTTTGCTTAAATCCCTCCAAAGCCCAGATAAATGCTTCTGATCGCGCCTTCTCTCACCGTCTCAATTGGCTTTCATCCTTGTCATGGATAAATTTATCCCCAAGTCCGTGACCATCGTCCTCGGGCCTTGTTACCGAGTTGTGAAAATTGTGAAAAGCGGAGAAATCCAGGCTTAAACCTTGATACAAGGTCTTCAGTTCCAGCTCCGTCATTAGACGTTGCTGAGCAGCTATGCAGGATTACCGGGCTGACATTCGCCCTTGTTTTCTCTGCATCACTTTCCCTTTCATGGCCTCCTCTGCGGATTTCTCTCTCGAATTCTCTTTCCTCTGCAAAGTTCTTTGTTGACTCCGCTCGCACCACCTGCAGTGTCTTGAGCTTAAGAGGTGATTGGTTTTTGCACAACTACTGTGCATAAACACGAGAGGAAATTGATAACTTGGTATTGGGCTAAGCGGATTCAAACCTACAGAGGGCCGAAGCCGACGTTACACCTACTGGATGCTTATTGGATTGACAATTCCATCTCGGCTTACACGCTGTGTACGTTGGAAACGGCTGGGGTTTCATGAATAGAAACGATTATGGGTATTTGTACTTTGTGGGCATACGCTGATTAGATTTTCATCACTGAGGATAAAAGAGGATAAGAAAAACTAACCGTAGTTGACGATGAAGTCCATGTGAGTCTCAGGTGGGGGCAGTAACAGGAAATAGCGTAACGGTCCGTGTGTTCGACGCCGATCTGGAACAGTAAGGAGAATAGGTATGTTTACAAATCATCCTTGGACCGGATCATATATTATCTGGGGAGACGTGACGTCAGACAGTTAACGTAGTCTGGAAAAACTCGATTAAGGAAACTTTCACGTTTTTTCGCGTTTCATCCTCCCTGCTTTTGAGAGAGGGAGAGCAGATGTATGGCCACAGGAATAAGTTTTGTTGCAAAGCTTTGGTTGATTTGAGAAAGGCTGAAATTGTATTTCCGTCGCAGTAAAACATTTTCAACTTTTTTCCCGTCTCTTTGAAGTAAATTTCGGCCGCAGCTTTGCGTTTCCAGCTCAGTGGCATTATTCGTGTCTACAGAGAGAAACGAGTTTTACAATACGCTCGAGCTCCAACCCGTAGGTAATGGCTTCATTTTCCCTTTCCAGCTTCTCCACCTTGTAATAGAGGAGAGCAATAAATCATTCCAGCAGCATCTTTAAAAAGGAAGAGTCTTAAACCCGTTTTCTATATCCTTTATCGAATATTCTTTTACTCATTCACTGCATCCGGTGTCTCATTCATGAATACGTTATCGCAGCTACCTGGCTGGATGGCGGACAGGCTTTTCTTCAAGATAACCATCGCTCCCATTCACAGGAGGCGTACATGGGGACGAGTGAGCATAGTAAATTAAAACCCTCTTGACAATATCAAATGGCAAAAATTCCGTTGTTACTCTAACTCTTTGAGACACTTTCTCCTGCTAAGTCGTCCCGTCCTGTCAACCTCATTTTCTTGTTCTTTGGGTTTCCCCGCAAATTCTCTCCACTCCACCCTTTTCACCCACCCTAGTCGTCATCAATAGCAAACGTTTCCGTAACTCCCCTAAGCTGCTGCGAAAGCGCTTCCAGCCTCCTCCACGTCCTCTCTTCTGCGACACGTCCCAGGAAAATAATCTGCAATCTAATCACCAAGAGCCGTCATCTACTTGACTTTGAGCTTTCTTTCTAACAATCCACTCGAAGGAATGGTGAAAAGTTGTCTGTGCCAATTCAATTTTTCTTCAAGGATCCAGATCAATTTCACAAGCACGCGCTTCCCCTCATACCGAATAATAAAGACATAACATGTTCCCCTTCTGTGGATCAGTCACGAAAAGTCTTGATCGCTTTCCGCAATTTTGGAAACAACAAGAGAAATTTCATGCTGCAACTCGATCCTTGAAAAAATTTCATTAACTTTGGCTCTTCTCCGCCACGCATCCTTTGAGCTGAACAACACGAGCTTTTTGCCCTTCGGTAGATCATACTTTCACTTTTCTTTTGCAATTTTTTTCAAACTTGAACTTTATTCTTGCGAACGGATGCCTCGCTCACCCTTTATGCTGGCATGTGTTGCTGTTATGCACAAGAGGTATTACTTCAAACAAACAAGAAAGCATGCAGTTCTACAGGCTGACGACAACAATTTACCACAATTTAAAGGAAAGGTAGAGAAACGAGACTGGTATTTTTAAGAAATCCAGCACTGTTCGCTCTAGTTTAAAAGTAGGCTTGTGTTCCTTGGCTGTTTCACAACACAAACCGAGCCTGACTGCATCTGCGGAGTACAAGTTCAGAATCACGTTTATACTTGTCGACCTTGTGCTAATTTATTATGAGAAACAGGAAAGATTCATGCAATCTGGTCCGCATTCATCGTCTCCATCTTGTTTTTGCCATGCTCATTTTCGCATTCTGTGCGGCGTGAAGCGGGTGGAGAAAGTTGGCTGCCGCCCTTATTTCCTTTCATCAGCGTCATCCGCCCGCACACCCAAGTCATTCTTTACCGTCGCTTTCAGACTTGTATGATAAATTTAGCCTCGTATTAGAGTCGCTCCCGTTCCTGTTCGCCAACTACAATCTCATAGCACTGTTGTGAGACAACCGTCTCTCACACTCCAGGCACTTGGGCTAAAGAGCAGGAGGAGTACGTGCACTGGCTCTTTGTTCTTGTTGCGTTTTTGCCAGGGCATTATCATGGTGAGCCGAAGACGAGGAAACCAGCAGACAGAGCACAGTTTTTGGTTTTTGCCTCCCCGGCAACACATTAGCAGACAATGGACAATCTAAACAGGGCGCACTGTGGCTCCCTGGCGCATTGAAAAATTAACGAGACCCGGCTAATTCCAACCAACTTTCTCCAGCCTGCCGCAATTACGCGGTAACCTCTGTCCGCTTTGCTTGCAGCAAAAGTCCCTCCCGCACAGTAATAATACGGAACATATTGCGCTCACTGCTATTACGTTCCGGGAGCATTAACATTTATTCACTCTTTCATTCCAAACTGGCATGATGGAGGTGAGGTGAGCTCACAATCTATCATTTTCTCCAGGACGGTAGTACCTTTGAGAATCGGATGAATCCGTACGGGGAAATGAAGTTTCGTCCATACTAGTACAAGCTAATTAATAGTTCTTTTGCAATTAAATGTGAAGTTTGTGAAAATAGGCCCTTTTTACGCCAAGCTTGGTTTTTAACCGTATTCCCTTTTCCCGTTGGAAATGCCAAAACATATTAAAGGAGTGCGAGGCTTCCGACATTTGTTTGAAATGTGTTAGTGTTTCTTGATTAGCAATTAAAATCTCTGGTCCGCTGGCCCCTCTTTGTATTGACGTCTGTGTACAGGAAGGATGATGAAATGATACACATGATTCTCGCTACAGTGATCAAAAAGGCTGGATGTAACTATTCGCTGAGTCGTAAAGCTTAAAAGGAAAACTGGAAACATGAGCAACTTTGATGTCCAGATATTTTAGGAAAAAGCCACAAAGCTTTCTGTGATGCTAAACTGGAAGGTTTGAGGAGAGAGGAAAACTGACAAGGATAATTTCATTTGTTGAAGGATCCACCAGGTTAAGGACTCAACCTGACTGAGGTGGAGTCACTGTACAAGACAGTGACACAAACTTGGAGTAATTCGATAGCCTGGGCTGAAAATTGTTTAGTGGAACTGGAGCACTTGGATTTGTTTTCTGATAAGTGGTGGCACGAAGGAAGCTGCCGGAAGCAGATGAGATTCGGATGGAGAGTTGCTCCATTTTCTGTTCTCGGATTCAAGCGCTGCTGTATTGAAAATCTGCATTGCATGATTCCAAGCTATAAGAAAGCCCACCCGTTGACATTTCCGAGGAGGACAGGCTGTCCGTGTGCTCTCTCTCGAGACTCTCTTCTCCATGTCCATCTTTCAGACGCATTCCAGTTTCAGCCCTCCTGATCCGTGCACCCTGTGAGTTCGTGGTGATCGGCCATAAGGACTCAATCACTAAAGGATGTTGGTTGGGTCGGCGGATTTGCTGGAGCCAACTCTTCCTCCCTTTTCATTTCGTGTCAAGCAACATGTTCACATGGCCTTTTGGAAGACTTGAATCCTCGTCTCTCTCTCTCTCTCCCTCCTTTTCTCGCTCTCTTCCGTCCGAGAGTTCTGGCCACTTTATGTTCTCGCTTGCCAAAGACAAGTGCACGTTCCTTGGCCGGAATCTCGTCCTCTTTTGGAGTGTTAGCATTGGCCGCTCCTCCAAGGACGAACTGGGGTAAGAGCAGAGATTCTATGAATCCTTTCCCTGCCATAAAGAATCACACTTGACTTGGAAAGCGTGTGTATCGCACTCCGCTCCCGTATCCAGTCCACTCTATCTGTCAACTTTTTTCACATGCTTTCTCTCTCTCTTCAATCCATTAACCTCAGCTTGTGTCAGTATAATTCTTCCGTAAAATCCTGTCGACACCCTGCTACACGCGGCCAAGTAGCTCACTGTACTCCCTCTCATTCTGCTATTCATGCGAGATATTGACTTGTGACATTCCGCCGGATATTCCCCTTCCAATTTGCTCTCTCGCAGCTTTCGACACTTTCTCTTGTCACGCGTGTCACATATTTTGTGCCATGCATATGATTACGATGTAAATTTCAACAATAGTGTGTTCCCCGTCATGTTCTTCCTGTAAACGTGAGCTTCTCAATCATTTGTTATTTCGAGAGCGCGTGTATAAATGCGTCAAAAATGTTGTTCATTCCGTCACTCCATATTGGCTTGCAAACCACGTTGTTCCCTTTGTCTACAGGGAGGGGACAGACAGTGGTCCTTCTAACGTCCTATTATCTGACAACATTTAACACTTGGCAGTACACTCGATCAATTACTTGCTTACGTGGAAATCATAAGCTGACTTCCAGCTTCAAGGTAAACATCAAACTGTCAAACTTGGATCATGACTGCCTTTTGGATTGGGGAATCGTATTAGTTTTACTGCCTTTGACCATGAATTCGGAGTGGTTTCTTTTTCATCTGTTCAACACCGCGGATCTCACGACCGTTATCTCCTTCATCCTGTTTGTGCTTGCAATGGCACTGCTGATAACAAATTGAACAAGTTTTTGATCGGATCGGAGGTTTAAGTTTTCAAAAAGATATCCTGTACCATTGCGCATTTTGTCTGGGATGAGTAGGAAGAGCAAAAGTGAAAGTTGTTCAGCTTTCAACGGCAATTTCTTCTAAAGTATAGGCGATACTCGTCCTTGTCCAAGTCTTGGATTTTCCCCAGGCACCGATCTTCCATGTTGTACTTGATGCCGTTACTGCAATACATAATGCGCCTAAAACAAATGTCTACTCCGAGCATGCAAAGGAGTGCGCTGGAGGCAAGTGGTGAACTAGTTTCTATTTGTTATCCTCCAAAATTGTGTTTTGTTGCAAGGCTCTTCTCCCTATCTTGTGATATTCAACAACACTGTGAGAGAAACTGCAAGAAACAAAACTTTTCCTCCTGGAACAAGTACCCGAGAGAAAACTGGCAAGTTTCTGGCTCTTGTCGGGCATCAAGCTCTACTCCCTCTCACGTGATCTTACTCCATTGATCCCAGTGGTTGGTACGCTTTCCTACCCTTGTTTCTTCCAGGCATCTGCCCCTTTATAGTGAAGAATCCCGTTAAGTTGGCAATTTTCCAGTCTGATCTGGAAAAATTGGGCCTCAAAATTGAACTTGAACATAATTCCAACCCGATCGTAAAGGCAAACACCTGATCTTCAATATGATTATTTTGAACAGCACAAGTGTGAAAGCTATTTTCACAAATAGCCAATTATTGAGGTCAACTGATGAAGCACCTCCTTTAGTCTTGTGGTCTTTCAAAGGAGCTCATGAGTTCCGTTACAAATAGACTTTGTCGCTGATATTTGATTGCAGTCGGGACATTCCATGTATTTTCCAGATCTCCTAACTTTTACAAACTTCTTGCCTGGAAACATGCGGCCTTGCAAGAAATCCGGTGGCTTGAGTTACTCCCTCTTGGATGCGAAAACATTCTGCAAGTTACGCAAACCTCGTTGAAAACTTTCGTACTGCGAGCCTTGGGCACGTGAGTTTTGAAACTAGGTGCAAATATAGTTGAAGAAAGGGTATGGGACTCGGTGTGCTGGATCTTTCAGACTTGATGTTCAGAATGCGCTAGCATGTTTAAATTATGGCGACTCCTAATCACACCGCTTAATGTCCCTTGAAGTTATTGGGGGATTTTTTCCCCGTTTCACCACACTTGGTTACGTGAGGCCACTGAAGAAAGCTATACGTACATTGTAGCGAGCATGTTCACTTGTCCCCTGGTTCGCATTAAATGCTCATCTTGCATTCCTGCAAGCCACCACGAAGCTCTTTTGGTAATATTCTTAGTACGTGTGAGACTTAGAAATTGTGAGCAGGGCCGGAGGATTTGGTCTGCCGCATTTCCTATTTGGTCATTCACATACATTTTTATTGCATGTAATTTCCGTTTGGTTCACTTTAAATTTACGAATTCTGCATACGAATCGGGAGCAAGTAAAGGAAACCCCGCATAAATTAGATCACACATAAAACATTGACGAAGTATCAGCTCATGAGGGAGGAGCGCATCTGCTCTATGACCATATCCAGTCTCCTCTCACCACGTCGAACAAATAGTGAAGGTTCGGATTTTTTTTCATTTCTTTTTTAATCTTGCCCCGCGCAGATTTAGCACACGGGAAGAATCTTATTCCGGGCACCAGCTCCGTATGTACAAGCATGATACAATGTTCTTTTGAAGAAATTGCTGTAGCGGGAGCGTTTGTTCACAAACACCAGTGGTTACTTCGGTATGTCCCTCCCCCTGCCGTTCGTTGACGCGCCCTTGCTTTTCCCTTGTTATTATTGCATGGACTGCCATACATGAATACCTTGGGCGGTGGGAGAAATTCGCCCTGCTCATAGCCCTGTTTCTTCTCATTGACGACGTTCATGGATTCCATTATTTAAGAATGATTTTTGAAACATGACGACGCTCTGGCTGCTGCATGAGCAATTTCTCGTAGCAATAATAATTTCAAACTCGGTCGGAATGCAATATCGCAGTACATCCATTGAAGCAAATGCCTCCCCTAAAGCCATTCCTTTCCCCTCGAGCTCGTGTGCTGGAATGCCTCTGAGAAGATTATTTAACGCAAGTTTCCCCAGGACCAGATGCGGAAAAATTGCACGGGATTTCCATAACTTTCCTTTTGCAATGGTGGAGGATTTTCTCTTCCTGCACCCCTCCCCCACTTTTCTCTCCGTCTCCTCCTTCCTGATATGGCGACCATGTCGCCAGAACACAACACAAGTCAGCAATATTTCCTCTTTTCTTCTCCCAGCCAAATTACAGCCAAGGAATACATGACAGTTGGAATGACTACAGCCGCTTTCTCTTTTCGCCATCACGTGCTTCAAGAGCCAGCATGAGAAAATGAGAACCTGGGCATAACATATGATTATTGCATCAGGCTCTCATCACCGCACAATCTGTTCTTCCAGCTCTCACTTTAACTTGGACACGGATACCCTTTCTTTTTCCTCAACTTCAGAAGCCGTGGATTGAGCCGCCTCGGATTTCCGACCACAATTTGTATCTTAAAGGTTCGGCATCGTTTCCATTCCACCGTCGTTGAAATTCAATCTCGCCTACTCCTACCAGGGTGAGTGGAGTCGATTAACCGATGAAGCCCAGTAGTTGTTACTACATTACTTGGCAACTTGATATGCTCTGTGGAAACATGATACGTGGGGTAATAAATGGGCAAGCCTGGCACATATTGGTGTACACACCTGCTGTACCTGTGCACACAATAATGAGCAGCTGTGCCAGGTAGAACATAAAGGGAGGTTGGGTGAAAGATGTGCTCCGAGCATCTGGCGGATATAGTTGATGCCATGTATTTATTGACAGTGCAGTTGTGAATACAACTTTCCCCGAGCTGCAAGTGAAAGTTGCATGTGCCACTATTCGAACATGGAATAATACCCGGAAGAATGCAATGTTACTTGATGAAAAGACGCCGTTACTCCAGCTGGGATAAATCGTCAAAAGGTACATGGCACTGTTTATCTCGTCTTCGGAATTGA
>VRMD01002766.1:0-12382 GCA_009872375.1 Sminthurides bifidus | reverse complement strand
AAGGAAAAATTCTTGCAATGATATTAGTGCTGTCGACATATTCTCCCCAGATGGCAGCTTCTCCACCGAGAATCCGCTCGGTCTGTTCCTCGGTCACTGTTCCAAAAAACGTGCAAATTGCTTAAAGTCATCAATTAAGGGTCGTAGCTAGCATACATACCCCTGTGTGCCCAGTGCAACAAAAATTCAAAAGGTTTCAAGGATTTAATTGAAAAACATAGTTACCGTTGGCTAAGTTTCCGACAGGATCACATTTGTAGTACTCTTGCCATGTTTGACCGTACTTAAGATAATTTATGTACCAGCATGAGGACAGTAATGTGGAGTAGCCCTTATCCAGTACCATCTGAAATGAGTAATTATATGATTCTCAATCACAGATCGTTTTGTCCTCATGAATGTGTTTACACTCGTGCCACGAGACTGTTATAAAATTACCTGAAGACCAATCGCTTACCTGCATGTAATATTCCCAAGGATGGGGGTGACCACCAAATGGTGACTTCCAAACTTGTACCAGGACGTCTTGAGCTACCTGTATTCAAGAACGGAATTTAAGAAGGGTTGATTAAGAGAGCAGAGACGTTTCATTTAAGTTAAGCTGACTGAAGACAAATAGGGTTGTTTTTTTGTACCGCAACGTCATGTTCTATAGGATCCTGCCAAACGATGGCCTTTGCGCCAATATCACGGATCATATCAAGATGTCTCCTGGTGTAATGTGCCTGCACTTCGTTCATTGATGTGTANTCACGGATCATATCAAGATGTCTCCTGGTGTAATGTGCCTGCACTTCGTTCATTGATGTGTAGTTGTATTGAAGCATGGCTTCTGCTATTACTGGTGAGGATTGCCAACAGGGGTAGTAAATCTGAAGTAAGCAAATTTTAATGAACAAAATTTAAAAGGTTCAAATGGTTCCTCTTTCCAGAAAACATATCATCACCATTAAAATTGATTTCTTAATTTAGGCTTTGTATGCTTCTAGACTTGCTCCTGTTACCTCGTCCATGCCCAAGTGCAGATATTCATCCTTTGTCACGTTTTGGAAAATGTCCGCGAAAAACTCCCGCATAAAAACATAAATCGACTCTCTGAAAGGGTCCAAATTTTCATAGGCAGCATGATAGGGGTAGTTCGGCGTTCCTGGTGTTTTACCATCCCCGTAACAAGGTGTCAGTAACTCTATATAGCCAAAGCTGTTTTAAACGGCTAGTTCAGACATTAGGTAAGCTCATCTGCTTTGATGCACTCAGATGTACTGAAGGTATACTGTAATCGCTTTCATCCCCAATATAAATTCACGATAATTACCTTGATGGCTCTTTCCGATAGCGTAAGTGTGACCAGGTGTGTCGAACTCCAAAATTACCCGGATCCCCCGCAAGCGGGCTTCGTTGATGATTGTAGCCACTGTTTCCGGGGTGTATTCTAAAACGCCTGGGATGAAAGCACCCTGCATGATTAAGTTTAAATGGCATGTTAAGTTATTCCTCATTCATTTGAAACAAGTGATTCAACAGACATGGATTCAAAAGCACTTCCATCACTAAAAATCAATTCATTCGCCATGGCGCTATTTAATTGGCTTTGCAGTACAGTCAACTCACCTTTTGCGACAGCTCCGGAAACTTTTGACTCACAAAAGGAAAGCTCTGGTCATCGACAATGTGCCAATGAAACACATTGAACTTGTTGTAGGACATGCCATCAAGGATTTCCAGCAAAGCCCCCGGTAGCTATAAAGTGACGTGCAGTGTCAACCATGAATCCACGGTGAGGAAAGCGGGGAAAGTCTTCTATGTATGTGAAATTCACGTAAAACTGATTCACAGACCAGTCCAAGTCTTGATAAACTAGCTGAGAAAACGTTTCTAGGCCACGTAAGGCACCCCATACGGTGGACGCTGTGATTGTAGCTGCGGCCTGGGTCATGTCTTCTGCATCGAGATCTACTTCGAGTTCGTCTGGAAAAATAAGAGTCGAAATCGAATGTTGAATTGGAACCACCTTCTCAGAAACAGAAGGGCTAAGGTCTTGTATCGAGTCTAATTACATTTTTGCACTATCGTATCAAAAGATGTGCAATTAAACTTACAAGCCTCATAATTTTTGTCCAACACCATCCTGGGATACTCCAAGCAGAGATTCATTTCCAAGTCCTCAGGTATGTCAATCTTCACTGTTGTAAGAGGAGGGAGATCCGGATCAACATCAGGCTTCTTATTACGAGTGAGAAATGCATGGTTGTACCGTTCGAAGGCATGGTCCAGCACATCACAGCCCTTAACGTTTGTGACGTATTCAAACTTCTCAGGGGGAGCTAAAGAAGCTCGCAAGCTGCTTTTCGTCCAACTTTGTGGCAATGGCCAGGGGCTTCCAGGTTCCTTAACGTTTGTGACATATTCAAACTTCTCAGGGGGAGCTAAAGAAGCTCGCAAGCTGCTTTTCGTCCAACTTTGTGGCAATGGCCAGGGGCTTCCAGGTGATGCTTTCTTTCCCTGGAGGTCAAAATTCAAGAACTTGACATGGTTTGCTAGTTTAGCTTTCGCAAACAAAGAACTGAAATTCAACATTGCCTTTTCCCTTACCGGAACAGGATACCTGGCTGCCATCGGCACCAAAATGGGTTCGACCACCCATGGAGATAGGCAAAGGAAAGCCCACAGATACCACATCTATAGAGTTATGAGATGACAGATTTAATATTAAATTTTCGAAAAGTCTTTTTCCTAAAACCAGCAGTCTCGTTTCAGGAATTGGTACTGAATCTCAATCAAATACGTTCGTGACTTCAGAAGAACCCAAATGAACTCAGTCAGTTAATTCTGCAAGGGCGAATTGCGCAGTCGACAACTTGTCTCTTTCATAACCTCATGTAACAAATGGAACAATCGCATTCGAAAGTGGTACTTGACCAAGAATAGCGCATCAAAACATGTGCCGATAGATATAAATTATTTACCTGTTCTCTTTTGTAATCTCTCTGCACAAACATGTGTACTTGATTGTTCCGACAAAAAACAACAAATGAAAGTTGTCCTCAACTAACGTATGCTAGCAGTGCAGAATTCATGAACAAGAAGGACTCGTATTGATCTGCTGATTCATTGTTAGTGCTCCTTGATGTTGTATTAGTAGCTCCTAAATGAGATCAATCTTTAGAATATTTTTTCCATACTGATTTTTCGATCCATTTTTTACCACAATTCCAGGGTCGCGGACGCAGTTTCGCAAATTGGAACGCATAGGTTGCGCATGTAATGAGGAGGTCATAAAACGTTAGAGTCTTCCACGAACTACGAACGCGCATCTTGCTAACATTGACGTACTTCGTTATGTGCATTATGTACATTCACATAAATTAATTACTGCTTTGTCGCTCTGTGACGTTTAATTAATGGCAATTTAAGATCTTCATTATGTAGCAATATAACTCAACTTGATGCGGTATTCGACTCTTTTTATGCTCATATTGAATTTGATACTTTCATTTTAGGTGATGCCTGAATGAATCCTATATTCAAAAGATCCCCATTCATCAGATCCATACCGCAACTAGTCCAGGAACAGGAAGCAATTAATGGTAAAGTAACGCTTTTTATACTTTTGCATAAAATTCCAGAATAAGTACCGCCATAAGCAGGTGCGTCAAGCACCTTCGTCCGGGCAATTAAAACCTTGAGTGAAGGGTTTTAGAATGCTGAATCATTCAAAGTGATAAGATTTGTATCAATATCAGAATGAGAATACGTAACCCTGTAGCTATGCTTAACTTTTGCAAATAAGTTGGTGCTCATGGAGTTAATTCTAGTCTGGACAATGAATGAAACGTATGAGCGACAAAATCACAATGATCGAACGCTCAATGCTCGCTCAGATGATCCACTTGGAGTAATTTAGATAATGTAATCAATCAATGTCACGTACAAAGCTCAAAGGCTTAGTGGCTTGCAGCGCTGTTAAGTCCAGCGCACGCTTGTAATCAGTGACTAATGAAAATGAGGAAGTTATATTGTCTTACACTGCGAACGCTGACATATTAGAATGTGAATGAATAGTGGAATTCCGTACCTGGACCCTGTTAGATTGAGTTAAAAGTTTCCATAGCTGGTGAACCTTTGCTGCAAACAAGCTGTACTATGACTGCAAATTAAAATTTAAAACTGAATTCAGCAATGGATTTGCCTCATACTTCACCATGAAGATCGGGGTCACAGCAAAATTTTTACCTATTAGTAGTTTCGTACTCGTTGTGATTGCATTTGAAGATCTCCAGTCACACAAGGAAGACTTGAGTATCCAGAATGGACAAGCGGAGCAAACCTTTATAATCGAAATAGAATCTGACCTTAATTCGCGACGTAGACCTTGGACACCAGCAGGGTTTTCAAGACGGAAAAAATGGTTTTTGCGATTACAAACGTCTGTTAGTGCGGTTGATTGGAAATCTTTTGCGTCGCCGAAGCAAGGATTGGACGTTGCTTCCACTGGCTTCCTGAATACAAACGATACTGATGGCGGTAAGGATGGAAACAGTGGACAAAAGGCTTTAAAGGTTTAAACTTGGAATAGTTAGCCTAAGATTACTTTTCATAACAAACCATGATTGAAATGTTGAATTTCGTAACAGACGGTCTGAAGATTTGGGGAACAGTAGGCCGTGGTCCTGAAGACACCGTTGAAATGGAAGTACCACCATCTGATGAGGCATCGGTAGACTTAGATCTTGATGTGGACGAATACGACGACGATATTTGTGGAACTGAATCGACGATAGATACGACTACAACAACGCCGACGGATACGACGCCATCGCCGACAAATAGTACGACGCCAACAACGACGACGGACACGACGACGACAACAACAACGACGACGGAAACGGGAACGGAATCGACAACGGAAACAACGATGGAAACGACAACGGAATCAACGACGGAAACGACAACGGAATCAACTACATCCCAAGATCCTAGGGATTCTACAGCATCCAGCGACCCTACTTCGTCTACGCCCACCAGTTCGTCGGACGGTATCCGCGTCAACTCTCGGAGAAAAACAGCTGCAAAATCTACTCGCCGTCGAAAAATCGTGGATTGTTCCACAGCTACTACAGAGGAATCGACTACTTCCTCTGATGTAGAAACATCGGATACAACTTTCTCTACAAGTTCTACGATACCTGACACAAGTAATTACACAACCTCTGAGGTTTCTCCTACCGTAACGAAAGAAGCTAATGTAGAGGTGAGCAATGAAACGTTCATGTCTGTCTTTGGCGGAATTCTCGCAGCTGCAACTGTTGCTGTTTATGCGTGGCACATGCGGAATTTGTTTAAGTTTAAGGTCGCAATGCACGTTGGAAAAAATAAGTCATATCTAGAACTGTGAGTTTTCTTGAACATTACTACAAGTACAATTCATAGGTTTATTTAATGGATTCGTTTCCGTCTGCTAAATAATCACAAGGTAAACTGGATCCCTGTCTGATCCTAAAAAATACGAGTGTCCAAACATATCACGCAAGTCACAGTATGAAATCTGCATGTGTATAGAATAAAAGGTTTCTCGGTACCAAAACTCAAATTACTGTAACCTAATCACAACTAGTTCATAATTGCATAGATAAACAGGCAAAGTTCATGTTAAGCTAGCACTAACAAGTACGAGTTGACACACAACCACTAGAAAAACTGACTGATACTGTATTATAACAGACCAAAGAACTCATCTGCATAAAATACATACTATTTCTTTTTGGGCTTGCCTTTCAGACGATGAATCCAGTTCTCGTGACCAATCAACGTCTTGATACATGTGAACGACTTCGGACAAAACTTGCACAAATGCATTATAGGCACTTGCTTCACTAGCTTGCAGGTACTATGTGATTCTGCAAAATATTTAAGTTTCACAGCGTCGTCAGAGCTAGATATGACCTCTCCGGTATAGCTGTCACTTCTGGTAGAAACAAACGGTTTGGAACAATGGATGCAGAAGTAATGGTTGCTACAGTGAGAATTGATTCCGTGCTCGTCTTGTAGATGAGCTCTTAAATCTTCAGATCTTCGGTAATGTTTGGAGCAAACTAAACATGGGTACAGCTTATTCTCCTTCTTACTAACTAGATTATCAAGCGAAGCGGACTCTGCTGAGTAGGACGAAGATTTCTTCTTCAAACTATTTTCCTCTGTTAAAGGCAGGTTGGATACGGATGCAATCTTCTCACATTTTCGCACATGTAAGTCCACCAAATGCGCATATGACGAGATTAGAACAAACTCACCGCTGTCCAACATGGCCTTGCAACGCTGAATTTCCTTTTGTCTCCATGTCCAATCATATTCATTAATACGCATCTGGCAGTGTTCACAGTCAAAAGTCAGTCTGTCTTTCCGTACCACATGCATTTCTACGACATGCAAATCTCGGGCAACAGCTGATTCAAACGCCCAGTGACATGTACTGCATTTGTACTCTGCTCGGATGTAACGGCGAATTTCGTGTATATAGGGCAATCTTCCGAGTTTCTGCGCTTCGGAACTCTTCTTAGCAGCTTTCGTGGGAATGGGGCTGCATGCATTTAGCAAGATGCTGCGTTTTGCTGGGGTACCAGGACAGGGCTGCAGGAGGGCATCCGTGTACATTTTCAATCTTTTCAATGGAATAACAGGTTCGAGGGGTAATTTCCGTTTTTGACGACTTTGCTTTCCTTCGGCTTTGGTAGGTAACTTGTTCTCACTACCGTTCGCATAGGATTTACAGCCAGTCTCATCTTCCACCACAATTTCCGACACATCTACAACGATTACGGGTGAGCTGGTACATTCTTGCTCCTGCTGACTTGAAACATCCGGACTCTCTTCGAATTCGTCAGAACAAATGGTGGTAGCTGAACCGATTGATCGGGCATCATCGTTATGACCACACATTTCTGCTAATGACTGAGCTGTCCCATTCCTGGACTTCAAGGGTTTCTGTTTTACAGTCTGTTTTTTCTTAAGTTTTAATAGCTTCCGCACATTCCTAGGATTTGCGTCTACAACGGCTACGATGCATGTAGAAAAACCTGTATTAAACCCAAATATTAACACACTCATTCGGTCGTACGTACTGCATCATTAGTTGTCATCTTACATTTTCTTAAATTCACTACTGATTAGTATTGACTTACATTGTCTCACGAATGTTCGAATGATTGTACAAAAGCGTAGAGCTTCATCGTTGTCTGCGGCTAAATCGCAGGTCCTAGTCTTGATTAACATCACAGAAGCTTTTGGGTTGTTGAAATCCGGCACCCAATATTTTATTCTTCACCCGAGCTAAATTTCTCTTCAAATCAAGGCCAAAGGTAATCCACTTGTTGCATGAGTCACAAAAGTACAAACGGCAGTCCCTTAACAGGTCCCCGTTGCCACCAACAAAAAGTAACGACTCCACTGATTCGTATGAAACACCGAGGACTTCCAGCAAAAAAATAAATTTGTCTTGCGAGCTTGAGTAGGAGGAAACAGGTTCAACATCCACTTCAGGTGCAGAATCCTCAATGCTTCCCGGCTTTCCGCAAAGCGTACAGTCTTCAGAATTTGAAACTGCCATTTTCAAAACCTACGGCTTCAAGGATCATAGCAGGAAATAGGTGTCTGAAATGTACAGAACATCCGAATTAGAGAAATAAAATGTTCGGACAGCTACATAGCCGTGTATTGCCACGCAAGTACAGCCGTACAAATAAATTGTTGGTTTGTTGAATGCCGGTATCAGAGCACTGGCACACCCAACGCATATGTATCTAGGAAATCTGCTAAAATTCTGGGCACACATTGCTTAAACCCAACCCTTATTAATATACTTACCAATTCATATTTTAGTTCTCTTAAAGCTTCGTTCAAGACTATTATTAGAACACTAGTTGTACTCAGTTATACCCTCAAAAGGCACCACCACATTCCATCTCCCTTTTTGGCGCTCCGGATGCTGCACTCGACTCCCCTTTACGATGTTTCAATAGAAGCCAAGACATGTTAGAACCACATGCTGTATCAGTATTTAACTAGCTTTACTTTCCCTGAGAAGTTGGTTTTGCAAAAGCTCTTTATTAACCAACATGACTTTAATTTATCCCATGCAAAATAATATGCAAATTACGTCACAAATACGTTGGTTCCCGGTATCTAACCAAGTATATCTCAAACATATGCGACGAACAAAAAAATTCTTATACTGTGCACTATAATATCGAACATGAATGTAATGGTTTATGGTGTTTAAGCCCCCTCTATGGTTTCTTACAGGTCATTACAACGTTATTTTTAATTTAAAAACTAACTTTAATTTTGTAACAATGTAACATGATCATATCTAGAAGGTTAACAACCTGCAGAATTAAAGCTTCATTGTAATTCAAGGGTATATTTTGTAATTCATGAATGCTATTTCCAGTGAAAGGATAAGTTTCAGTAGCAGCAACTTTCAAATGGGCTTTGTTGCAGCCAGCACGATACGCTCAATTGTAGCTGGTGAGTCCAGTTTGAAGTCCAACGGCATGCAGTTTGCCTTTCGGTAATTCCGAAGAGCGTCTTTGATGGCATAAAAGACGGAAGTCGCCAATAGTAGAGGAGGCTCTCCAACGGTCTGTAAAGCATGCAATTTAGCAGCCAAGGGCTTAAAAAGAAGGCATCAGTAATCGTTTTGTAATCAAGAAAAAAATCAACGACGTTACCTTGGACGAATACACTGAATAAGGGTTTGAGGACCCTTTCAAAATCCCCACATTGAAAACTTGCGGCACTGACGACACTGTTGGGTACTTTGTACGACGACGGTCCGACAGTTAAGAGCTTTCCTTGGCCGTCTACCACGAGTTCTTCGGTAGTAAAGAATCCTGTCCCTTGAAGAAACGCTCCCTCAATTTGCCCAATATCAATTGCTGGATTTAGACTTTCACCCACATCCATCATAATGTCTGTGCGGATAATCTGCAAACAATCGCAGTTTTGATAAGAAATACATTACAGAATCATGGTTTTTGAAAACTCAACATATCCGTTGACTCTCCTGACAGCAGGCCTTAATTACCGTATGCTCTCCCGTTAAACAGTCAACTTCGACCTCTGTGCATGCGGCTCCAGTAGAAAAGTAGTTGAAGGGACTACCAACGCGATCCTCGTTCCAGCCTATACGAGGAACCCTAAAGAGTGGAACACCGATTTGGTATTAATACAGACTTGGAACTTGAAATGCTAGCCGTAAATCAGCTTGACCTCTATAGAAGTGCTCGGGTACCAACGCCAGTCAACTTACTTATGAAACCCTGTGGCTGACAAGCTTACGCGATCCATGTAGGCCATACCCACAGCTTCTTCCCATGAACTCGATTTGGTTAAATAAGGCGCAAGGCGATCAAGTAAAGTTTGACAAGCTTGCTAGAATTAAAATGCGTTCAGAATTCATGACATGTAGGAGCAGCATTTCAGCATAATTGTCGAATACATTGAGTACAAAATCCTTCTTACTATAACAGCAGGTCCTATTAAATCCGTTCCCGAGCTTGCTGAAGACGGAGTAGGATTTGGAACTTTGTCTGTGGCCGTATCAGAAATTCGGATTTTTGACACGTCAACTTTCAGTACACGGGAAGCTATCTGAAATACCAAGGTAACCAATTGTATTATAATTGGGATTCAATTCAACTTCATGGTAACAGCTTGAAAATAGTTAAGATCTGCAACAATGCAGGGTTTTCCCATACCTGAATCAATTTCGTATGTAGCCCTTGACCAATCTCAACGCCTCCATGTGTGACCAGAACTGACCCATCCATGTAAATGTTGACTAAAGCAGCTCCTTGGTTCAAGAAAACGACAGTGTAAGCTATGCCAAAGTGTGCTGGGTTCACAGAAATACCCCGTTTTTTGTCTCTATTTTGCCTGAAACAGCATGAAGACAAAAGCAATGAAACACATTCAAAGGTTAATTATAATCAAAAGAATCACTCGTACACCGTTTACGAACCTGTTGAAAGCTTGGATTTGCGCCAGCCTGTTTTGGTAGTCTGACATCTTCAGGCATTCTTCCCAACATCGTGAAACAGTGCAATTTGTCAAAGTTTGTCCATAAGGAGTGATATCATTTTCCTTGTAAAAGTTGATTTGCCGCACCTACCAAGTAAGGATGAAATAGTACATGATATCGGAATAGGATCAAATCAATGTAAAAAACAGTCGCTTGCCATCATGTCATCCTTACCTGCACTGGATCGAGGGACAAAGAAGCAGCAATACGGTCCATAATGCCTTCGATAATTTAACGCTGCTTGAGGCCCACCAGTGCCTCGAAAGGCGGTATTGGAAGCCAAATTCGTTTTGCAGACAATGCCCTCCAAATCGAAATCCGGAATGTTGTAAGCATTATCCATGTTAACCAAAGCTCGCTCTATGGCCGCAGGCGATATGTCAAGCGTATTCCCTCCGTCGCAAAATACGGTCATCTTTAGTGACTTGAGTCGTCCACAGGGACTGAAGGTAACTCGATAACGAGCAAGGAAAGTGTGCCGTTTTCCAGAAACTTTCATATCAGTCTCTCGATCCAGAATGCAGCGCACGGGGCGATTAAATCTGTCATATGAAATCCAGTTAGTGTCAAAATTACTCTGAAGGTCAAGAAACACTTTGGATCAAGAAATGAGTCCATTACTTCTTAGCTGCGATAGCTGTTGGCAGGGCGACTAGCAAACACCGGGTTTCTTTACCGCCAAAGCCTCCGCCGATACGCTTTACTTTGACAACAACCCGGTTAGACGGGATCCCCAAGGCTTCAGCACATTTTCTCTATAAAGGATTTACACAGTACAGTAATTGGCAAAATTTTCATTGGTTCAGTAAAGCGACAAGATCGCATCCATGCTTCATTGACAACTGTGGAATGCAAACCAACGGCCGGAAGTTACCTGAACGTCATTTGGATTCTGCGTGGCGGATATGATTTCCATCTCATCATCCTCACCCTTCGGTATTACTATGCATCCCTGAGGCTCCAGGTAAAAGTGTGCTTGACTTCCTACTCTCATTTCTCCCTTTAGGATGCGGTCAGTAACACAAGGCTTGTCTTCGTCCCTGATTGGAGATGTTACGCGCTTCAAATTCATCCCTTGGCCTTCGTAAAAGGACGAATGGGAAACGGCGTCCTGTACGCAATTCATCACACAGTATTTTAATCGCAGGTAGCTACGTCAATTTCCTAAACTTATTTAACTTATTCAGACGGTTGTTCGCATCATCACCTCAATCGTAAGGATCAGAGGCTGAATGTCTTCGTACGTCACGGAAACCAATTTAGCAGCTTTGTGGGCCGTCAGCCGGTCATTTGCGACGATTCCACCGATGATTTGTCCATAGCATGTAACCTGTACGCAATAAACGAATGAACATAAGATGCGATCTCCTCGTTGACGCCCCTTGGTTTCCATGGTAACTCCAAAGCTTTTAGGAGCTTCATTAGACGACAACGGTTGCTACGGTTACCTTATCCGTGGCAAAAACTTGCTCATCCTCAACAATGATTGCAAATGAGTTCTTCAGCGCATCAGCATGTGATACGTAGCCAACGACTCCAGGTAATTTGACTGCTTCAGTAGGATCGATGCTCAGTATTTTTGCATGAGCTCGGTCGCTAAGAACAAACGCAAGGAAAAGTTCATCGTCCAACCGAGGAGTATCATCGCAATAACGAGCCTCTCCACTCGCATGTTTGTAAGCCGAGGCATGGACGATCGGAGCACCGACCAGATCGTAGGGACCGTCAGGCTCTCTGGACTGAAAATCGGTTCAAGGCATGAGATTGAGATGTAACACCTGGATGTAGTCTTGCAAATCTTTAATTGGATCCTCACCATTGCAAAAATTTGCGAGCTTCTAAACGAATCGGTAGGTGCGGGGCCTGAGCCAGATTGGCCTTCACTGTCAGCAAGCTCCAAGTTGACATGGTTGAAGAACTTTTTTAATAAACTGAAATTTTCAAGTTCAAATGACATGGAGTACCTTATTATGGAACATTAAATTACGAGATATTGAAGTTCACAACAAATTACTTTTTCGTAGTGGCGCGTAAGTATTCCAAAGAATAACTTACAATACCATCTCCTGACCGAACCTTGACATCCATTTCAGTAATCACTGATTGATACACCTCGCCAAAAAACATGTCGTCAGTTAGTCTCCTGCAAAAAATCGTCCACGGTAATCAAGCCAAAGGAGAATGCTTTAGTGTATCATTGTAGCTGGTTTTATGAATAAAAAAAATTCCAAAGACAGATGAAGCTTACGTGGATTCAGGTTCCATGTGGAAATCAACTTGAAAACGCTCAACAGCAGAGCCACC
>VRMD01002765.1:0-12384 GCA_009872375.1 Sminthurides bifidus | reverse complement strand
CTCCAGCCATACGGACACAAAACAACGTACGGATACGCAGTTATGACATCAGCCTGGTGGAATTCCAGGAAAAGAAAATAATCCAAAGAATTCACCGGCAGCTAGCTCCCTTTTCAAGAATATTGATATTTACTTCCACGGTATATATGACTTATTTCTTATTTGGCAATGTTTTTTACCTCGGTGGTGCGAATGTTTTTTGCTGACTGCTCAGTAATATCAAAGGTACTATCGTCCCGCGTCTTTCAACAACCTCTCAACGGCAAACACATTCAGTTGTTCCGTATCTTCTCCCTTTTTTCTATTTCCGGGGATGCATTACGGGAATTGAATTCCTGGTAGCTGTAAATCTTTCGTGCGGAACTGGAATTAGTCGTGATGAAAAACATGAATAATTAATATATGCTGCGCCAAAATCCTTGTAGCTTCCAAATTCAAGACGAGCAAGTAGTGTTACTCCTTGTATATGAGCAACATCCCCTTTCTCTCCACTTGTTGAGAGAGAGAAGAACAAAAGAAGTGGGAATTATGCAGGTGAAAGTTACGGTGAAAGCATCCTACACGTACCCGTAACTCATTGCATTTGACAATTGGGACAGGAAAGTGAAAGGAGTTTGCATATTTTGCATTAAGTGCGAGCTGAATTAGCGCTTGTACTCCAATGGCCAGAAATCCGCAGGCTGTGCCACCACTACTTTCTCTGAGGTTATTCCTTCACGTGCCCGAGTAAAGCATGCTAAAAACTTAGTTTACCCCACAACATCTGCAAGCGGTCTCATGGGTGTGGTAAAACGAAACGGCTTGTCCTGAATCTTATGGTTGAGTTTCTCTCCCTTGAGCCACTGTCCGATATTTTGTGAAAAATCAAGGTGGATGAAAATAATATGATAAAATATACTTAAATCATATTCCAAAGGAATAATAGAACTACAGGATAGGAGAAAAAGGTCAGGTGCTGTGATCAAGTAAGAAAGAAATTGTCAGACAAGCGCTTTGGCGTGAATTATGTGCTAGTTAGCTTTAATGTAAGTTACTTTCCCGGAATGGGGCACCCCCAAGTTGTATGTGCGTGGCTCATTGACAAATCGACATTTCAGCGCTGGATGGAAAAAAGTGAGTGTAATGTTCCAGGCAAAAAAAGTAAACAATGGTCATGTCCCGAATTCCAAGTTATGCACTGTTCCACAGTACGCGCTAACTGCTAGGTAAGATTTTGTGTAAAATATTTTCGTACGGGCTACTACCAGTAATATAGTCGAAGGGCTTAATCAGCAAGAACTATAGGGAAAAATCCATAAAGTCGTGTAAGTTGAGCAAGCAGGTGTTCCCACAAGGAGGAGGGCGAGAAGCCCCTCCGGGGTGAATTATTTATTCGTAATTGTGTGTACAGAAAGCGCTAACATGAGAGTAATTCTTGTTTAGACAGCGTGTACTGGAGAGAATTAGTATGCTCGCGCTCCACGATTCATTGTTTTCATTCCATACAATCGTATACGGAAGACCCATGGGTGAATGCTCGAGATGGATGGCTGGAAACAAATTACACCCTGAAGCGACTGGACTGCTTGTTGATCTAAACTTTTGAATGTTCCTTTGCATGTTTTAACTCGGACGGGAAAACAAGTACGACAATACGGTGTACTAACATTGCATTGGTAAACAAGCAATGGAACTCGGGCTTGTACCGTTTGGTAAACAAGTTCCAGCAGTTTTTGATTGAATGATCACAGTACTCCAAAATGACATGTGGAACAGCTTTGAAAGTTTAGCTACACTGAATAAGCAAGAGGAGATTGATTTGTTACGCCATCATTTTCCCCAATCTCCACCGAAGGAAATGAGCTCCATGGGTAACAGTATGTAAGCAAGACCGGTGAAAGAAATTAGCACTAACAGTAATAGATTAGTTGATTTTAAATGTTTGCATTTGACGCAAACGAGTTGATAGACTGTTAAATTACTCCTCCAAGGCTATACTCCAGTATGGCAAGGATTTCCATTTGCTGCTCCTGGAAAGGGAGCTGGAAAGACGTGCTCTTGGTCAGCCACCCCCCTCCCCCAACCCACTTTCACTCGGCATTATCTACACATGAAGCTAGTTAGCTTAAAACGGAGTGACGTTCATTTGAGAAAATTCAACCATGAGCAAGCTTCATGTCTAACTCCCGAATGCCAGGAGTGCTCCCTGTTTTGCAAAGTCCCAAAGATTGAGTAAGGCGCGAGAATCAACTGTGACGGATCGTACTACCTAAAATAAGATTATAGCTGTTGCAAAGCATGTAACTGAGAAATACAAAAACTAGTCATTACGGCAGTTTTAACAAAATATTCATAATACACAAGCCATGGGTTATACTTTACCGTAGGTTATATTTTGCAACGTGGAATCCTCTTGGAAAACTCTAGAAGTTAATGGCAGTGGAATGCTACTCGATAATAATTGACGATTATGTGGGAAAGTACTAACTATTACATGACTAACGTAGGAACGTCAATGCCAGCCCTAGACAGCTTAATGAGCGAGATGAATGTTTCTGTACCTTGTAGTCTTAGAGAAGGTGGTCAATCATACTTTTATTCTGAGCGCCTTGCTCTGGTTAAAGTGGAAAGCAGCAATGAAGTATTCGTACTCTGTAAAACGCAAGGAGCCAAACACTCCTAACGATAGCTTGTGCACTCTGTATGTCCTCCTACTATTAAGTGTAAGGTACGATTAAAAGTATGCAAATGTTAAGTTTCAAATCCAGTTTAAACTAATAACCCACTCAATTGGAACTACGACCTATAAGTAAGTTAACAAAGTTGCAAGGATGTATATGTTTTCATATGCGCTGTACTATTTAATGTACATATGTATAGAAGTCCTTCTTTCTTATTTGTAATACCGGTTGGAGTTTTAACAAGGTCTGACCCTGACAAGATTTAGTTGAGCTTTTGAAGCGACTTTTCTAGACATTTCTGTGTTCTGTATGTAGTTGGATTTAATTACAAATTACTATGTGCTATATGCTATAATACAATTGGTGAAACGTATATATACAGTGTAAATATGCGTAATTCTACGGTAGATTATTAATAAAGCTGGTTGTGTTCCGTAAAATTGCACTCTTTTGTGACTTTCACCTCGTTCTTTTTATTCAAGTATCTCATACAAGAATCAGAGCGGTAATTCCGGCTTGTTCTTTTTCGAACAGGGGACGTGCATGAATAACGTGAAGTACAATTTCGGGAGCTGTCATTCAAGTAAGGCATTCCTAGCAGTAGTTCATGATTACACGATTCTCGTTTTCACGTTACACAGACTCATGTTTTCCACATAGGCTAGAAAATGTTCGAGTGTGTGAACTTTGTACTGTAAACTTTGTATGTGGCTCACGGTTCGATGAAAAGGTAAGGTTGCAGGTGGATGAAAGAATTTTCACGACTACAAAGGAAAAAGGAGGGAAAAAATTATTGCGAAAAGAGTATGGTTGCACGTGTTTGCGGAATCGCGTGCCTGCATCAGGAATGATATTGATCAGACTCGGAGGATTTGCTGGGAGATTTCAATAGCTCCATTTTCTCATATTGTTCGCGTATGTGAATCCATTTCATTTGAAATGTGAGATTTCCCCCTCAATCAATCAGTTGATTTAGCCGTGTACGAGGGATTTTCATCCCGTTTGCCTGCTCTAGCGAAAAATAAACCTTCATCAGGTTAAGGACAGGGAGGAGGGAAGAATCCCCTTCCTGGCTCGAAGACGGAGGCTTCCTGCATCAGACAGATGAAAAAACTTTCAGGGTTGAGGCTGACAGGGGAACGTGATACTATTTGCTGTGAGAGAAAAAAGAATTATTTCTCGCTGATATTTTAAAACACCGAACCGAGGGAAACCGAGTCCCGTGTTTGCAGTATCTGGTAGCGAGGTGGCCTGTCCGTTTTATTGACTTTGCTGATGCCAACAGTACGGAAGGTAATAAGCGACGAGAAAAGGCGATCTAAGTCTTCATGAACCAGGAAATCATGGCCGAAGAATCAATAAATATGAACAGGTATGTTAAGTTCATTCAAGACATTGAAGAGTTTTCCACAAGTCACCTTATGTTCGTTGGGTTTCTAAGATTCGTTTGATAATAAAGTAAGGCGATAGTAGGCGATACTGCATACCGCCTTTGGTAGCAGTCACTGCCCGGGCGATACCATGCGAGACGCGGAGAAAATTGGCGGAGAGACTGGTAGAAAGGTAGCATAAATCAAGGGAGATTGCGATTTAGGCCGTGGCCTCAGGTTTTCCTCTTGTATTACCCTTGTTGACAGTGAGGTATTACGGTGGAGTAAATCTTATAATTGATCACGGTTGTCTTTGAGAGTTTAATGAAAGTGTCCGATTGTTAAAATTCCCAAAGGCTCAGATTCAGCGTGAGATTAAAACCTTCCTTACTCCTCCTGCAACTTTTCTTTACCAATACCTATTACCGTCTGAGGTCTGAGAGCTCCACAACCAACTTTTGAAGCCTTAAGCCTTAACTTTGAGAAGAGGCCATTGCCATATGAACCCTTTACTCGTCAATGATCGTTACAATAACCTAGGTAACTATAAACGTTGAAATTACCCAGACATACGGCGTGCTCATGATCGTGAGTTTGTTATATTGGAAAAAGACCATCGCCNAACTTTGAGAAGAGGCCATTGCCATGTGAACCCTTTACTCGTCAATGATCGTTACAATAACCTAGGTAACTATAAACGTTGAAATTACCCAGACATACGGCGTGCTCATGATCGTGAGTTTGTTATATTGGAAAAAGACCATCGCCAATCACCGTAACCTTTAACAACTTGCTTAGTCCAGGTATAAAGGGGTGTGTTAATAGTAGGATTTGAGAAGACGAGCTGGAACTCCATATAAAGGCGGTTATTTGTTTGGCAGAACTGAGAGTGGATTCCTCCGTGACTTGTTTTCCCCACAAATAGGAAAGGAGAGCATGAGAAGAGAGTTGGAGTTGGAAGAATTGGAAGAGATTTTCATTTAATGTTTTTTCTTTGGGAGGAATAGTCTGGAATTCAAATGGCGATGCGAGTAGGTTTAGTGAATGGCGAAGCAGAGATTGCTTTCAGTCAACTAATTCCGTCATTCCATCAAAATTACCGTGTAGATGAGGGACCTGGACTGAATTCTAAGCAGGGCTGTGAGCACAAGTCAGCAGTTCTTTCTCATCTGCAGAAGCAGTTCACTTAACATGAGATGTGCGTTACATTTGCCAGAATGGAGAGTAACTACTACTTACGAGTTGATTCCCTGGTTATTGGTGCAATCCATTGAGCGGGAGAAAGAGAAAGCTAATTTGTCATTATATTATGGCTTTTTTCATTCACTCGCCCGGGAGTTCACACAACATTCGGTCAGAGAAAGTAAAAGCTATTCTACCCAGTAAGTCAATGGGCTCAGAGCGTCAGAGCAGGGCTGCAAGCCGACACATTTCCCAGTCGATGACCACTCTGGGCCACCATTTGGTCAGTGGATTGAAGGACCTGATTCGGCTGTTTCAACCGGCCAGCATGCAGTGTTTAGAAAACCGTTTGGGTAAAGTAAAAGCGAGAAAGGTAATGGATCAAGGAGTAGGACTGACGTTGAGTATATCTAATAAGAATTGATGAGACATTGACCGGTAGCATGAGGCTCATTGGAGCTTGAGTGAAAGTGAAAAGGATGGGCTATAAATCAAATATGGGAGAAAGTTTCGCCCTAAATTATGTCTACTTTCTCCACTTTCTCCCACTGTCCATCCGCTCACAGCTTAAGTTTATGGTGGAGGGCAGCTCCTCCGAACTATCTTCCCTGCCAAGCGTCTATAGCCTTCATCCTTTTCTTAGTTAATAGCCATTTCGATTCCAATTTTATTTCACTCGTTAGTATTCCAACTAGAGGTGCCCAGCACTGCGTCACTTCCCGCTGCCGCCAAATCTTCCTCCTAATAAAAGCTTTATTGGAGGAGAAAACAAGAGGAGTGCCCATAGGCTGAATAATTTGATTCCTTTTACCTTGTCAGCGAGTGACAGTAAGCTTAAAGGGATTTATGTGGACTTATTCCTTCGTCTTCAACAAGTCCAGGTGGGAGGAAAGACGGAGGAGGTCTCGAAGAATCTTGAGCTCCGAAATTCGTCCGAGAAAGTAGGAGCAGAAGGAGGATCGGGGTGAGGTAAGACAAGTGACCTAATAGGATTATACACCGTATGGATTTACGCGTATAAATCTTGCTCAAGTTACCTAAATCCGCACCGGACTTACTCTCTTGTCGGATTCTGCGACAAGGGAAACTATTCAGCTTCAAACTTGAGCCGTATTTATGACGTGTGAAAGTTAAAGACACGAATTCCAACTAATTTCCCAGCTGCTTCGTCTTCTACACTTCTGCTCAACTTCCTTGATCCTATTTCCTATGAATCAAAGCGAAGAGCTTTATAATTTCCCACTTGTCTTTACAACGTTACCATTTCTTGGCCCGGTGGCTCTCCGCCTTGATTTGACGATACTGTGGTATCAATCATTTTACCGAACATGGCTTAATTCCTATGTCAAAGTCGGTCGTTTCTCAACCTTGATGTAGCGATACTGTGGTATCAATCATTTTACCGAAGCAAGCCATTTAGTTGCATCATTTCGTGATAGTATCGCCAATAATAGGCAGAGAAACTCCATTCGGTACCTTTTTTGAATATTGATTATTTTCCGACATCAAATTGACGAAAGTTAGCTGTTATTTACTTCTAATTGTGCAAAGGTATCCTCAGACGCTTGCTCTCATGCAACAGTATTATTTATCCAGTATAGCTGAAAATCGTTAAATCCAGCTAAAACATAGTCTTTCTTCTAGATCAGCCTTTTTTGTCGATATCCGGCAGGTTTTTCAAAGCTTTTAGAGTCTTGGGACTACGAGCCTGAAAATTAGGTGTATCTGATAGAACTGATGAGCCACGAAGGTCACATGTCTACACCATAAGCCTGTTGAACAAAATTTAATTTTTACCAAACCTCCATTTGACAGGTGCGGTTGTAACTTACAACTGATAAATTGGTTTTGACACAAACCATATAACACAACAACCAAGAAAAAGAGTATCTGCACGATGTAATATTCCTGGTACACATGTATACTACATGTAAGAATATAAGAAATGCACCTTCTTGAAAGAAACAAGCAATTTTTTTGCAACGTTTCCTCCCGACCTTTTCGGTTAAACTGCAAACTGGAAGAGACAGCTGAGAGAGGAAAAATATGTTGGGAAAGCCTTTTGCCCATGTTGAGTAGCTTGGATTCCCTATTGCGAACCTTGATATTGTCTGCTAGTAAATTATACACCCTGACGTTGCATCCGACTAGGCAGTTAACGAGCTAGAGTGCTGTCAGTAATACAGAGAAAGTATGGTCCTGCTTGTTGCTTTCACCTTGAGTTTTGCTGCAGAATGTGTTCGCCGTCTATCTCAGGCCACTTTCTCCTTCTTTCTCTTGCTTTCTCCATCCTGGAAATATTAGAAGTCAAAAATTTCCTGGAACTCGGTGCTAACCACGGAACTGTATAGGAGTGAGGGCTAATCTAATTTGCTTTCTCCCAGTTGCTTTCACTGATCCGGGGCTTATCCCAAAAGCTTCAGACAGGTAAACAGGCGATGGTCAGCCACGAGAAAGTTATGGTAGTAAGCCACTAGCCGAACCTGCGGATAAATATTTCATAAGATGCACCTGTCTCTCATACTGAGTGCAATCGTAAGAGCTAAAAGGCTCGGTCTGCATTCTCCAGGTCTGACCTTGTTTCAAGGCCCACTTGAATTCTCAAGTGGTCGAAACTACATGGAGAAATCGCTGAGGAAGCAAAGGATGGAAGATAGCACATTCAACTCGTCAAGTTTTTAGTGGTGAAAGTTGCAGGTAGAGGATATTAACTCACGCTACTTGCAGTTTGCAAAAAGGAAGTAGTCTGCATAAGAGGCTGGCGCCAATTTTTTCCGGATACTGGAGCCTATCACCAGATCAGAAATTGGATGACCGTTGGGAGACCAGTCTTGCATGTTTGCTGGAATGAATTTCGCGAACTAAGAGTTTGCGAATATTGTGAGTTGAGAGACCAGGCTCACAGCCTTGAAAAATATCAGAGAGGCTTGTAAAGAAACTTTGTGCTTGTCCACTGAAGCACTCAGTCTGGTCCTGGTCCATTTTCTCGTGGTTGTGGAGAAAGTTGGGGCGGCGTATCGCTCCTTCAATCAACAAACTTGTTTATCACTCTCTGGTCGTGAAGTAAAGTTTAGTCACTCACAGCGTCCAGTATAAGGAACAAGTACACGAAACGAGATAAGTGTTTCATCAGAGACTAAACAAGGATCTACAGAATGTCCTTCGAAAGTAATTTCAAATCATTTTAGCCTCTCCTCTCTATAAATAAACGGGGCTACGTATTTCTGCAACCAGCAGTTTTCTCCTCCTCCCTTGAAACCATTTGGCTGCCTGTGCAAATTCATCAGGAGCTATGGCTGTCTGAAATGGTGCCATGTTACTTGCGAGGCCCTCAATGAGTCCTCGCTTTGTCTTCTTGGAAGGAAATTTAATTAACAACGGGCCGCTGACTTTGCTCAAGTTTAATGCGCCTTTCTGAACTGAGATTCTCATTGACATCTTGGGATTTTATGTAGTTTTCCGCGAAGGATTTGCGAAACTTTGTTACGTCCTAGCTGCGAATTTACTTCTTGTGTCTCGTGGCAATTGTCTTATGCATATTAGAAGGTACTGTTAAAATATTACTCGATCCAGTTTCGTAATTCCTCACCCTGTGAGTGGTATCGTACATTTTGAGTACGTTTCGTAAAAGCAAAGAGGTTGTTTTTAAGGAGTGGTGACAAGAACAAAGGGGCAAGCCAGTCCTACGAACACTTGTTAAGTGTTAAAATCTGTTAATGCACAATGTCTCAGCTCACATAACAGGGCTCGTAGCAATGCGGAGATTGTTGTGAAGGATTATTCGTTGTTGCAATGCGTTCAGAGATTGTTGTGATGGATTACTCGTTGTTGTCTTGCGTTGCCATCGCAACGTAAAAAGTATGAGATGATTGCAGGTCCGGCTGCAGGAATTCGTTTAGTTCTTTGAGAGACAAAATTCTCTGACAAATCATAGAGAGAAGGATAGGGAGAGAAAGAAAAGAGAAACGTGAATGGACATGGTTGTTTCGGTAGTATGCTGAAGAATTTCTCTTTGTGTGACGGCTTGAGCTTGAGAATTGTACGGTGGACGTACGGGACGGTATTTCGTTTTCAGCACAGGCTTCTGAGTTTTTGGAAGAAAGAAGTTACAGAAGCGCTGGGTCAGCATTGAAAAATGTGCTGGAAACATTTGGATCAATCCTCATGTGACTCCGAGTCCATTTCGTGCATCACAAATCATCCTACTGCCCTTCTTATTACTTTTTAGGGTGTAAAATTTTTTTCCACCACTTCTTCCACCGTGGCGAAGACCAGCTCAATCGGAGCTTATGCCCCAGCCAAGAATCTCATTCTCGGTTCCATTCCAGTCCTTGCAAGACGGGAAGGCGAAGGAAGAGTGTGCAGAATATCAGACTAGAATAGAGTCGAGAAATGGAAGAAGAATGAAGAAAAATATTATTTTGCAGCCACCAAGATTGATTTTCTCCACCCGCTTCTTATGATCAATATCGTATGAAATACAATTCCGATGGAGGAAATGTAGGAAATGTTGAGGAAAATTTAATGAAGCTATTATTCGAGCTACATATCAAAAATTCTGTACAAATGTCACCACTTCTTATCGTCCCTCACATTTAATCCAGTCTTTAAAACTACAATGGCAATAACTCTTTTCCTCCTTCATGGGAGAGGCATCAGCTCCCGCACTTGCTACTGGTTGAGCCCCTCGTGTCTTCCATTCCTTGGCATGTCGTACCAAATATGGACCCAAATAATTAGTCAGGGTACCCTTGATAACTGCAAGGTCCAGCGGAAGTAGGATAAAGGGCCTTAAAACGACATGGAGTTCTCGGGGGCCCTTGATGTCCCGGCAAATAAGAGGTCTGCTAATGGCAAATCGCTCTAGTTCCTGAACGGAGGGACCTACGGACCTGCGAATGGCGCCATTCGATTCCTCATCGTAAACTGGGTCCGCATGTCAGCATCTCAAACCTGGATTCGGCAGCAAGGTAGCTGTGCCCTCCTGCTGAGGAGGATGAGAGAAGATTCGTGCTGGGCAAATGGGAATAGCGTGTGAATTTTGTAAGTGAAAGCCCTACACCACTCTACTGACCTTGGCCAAAGCCCATGGTGTGAATCATGGTTTGGCAAAAATGACGTCTTACATCTCCTTTGGCCTTTTCCTAATGGAGTTTTAGGACAAGTTCTCTGCTAGTTTGCCCGCAATATTTGAAAAGCAACACTTGACAAAATCAATGCCGCTGCCAGTCCTTACTACTTTCTCTTGTTATGGCAAGAGTGCCAACAGAGTCGCATTTGTGATGCAACTAACACAAGAGAAAAAAGTTCCAATTGCACTAACACCACTCTCACTTTTTTTAAACAAGCTTGCAACATCCAGTTATTTATTACGGCCAAGTTATGTAACAAGCCGGGGGATAATTTAAGACATGTCTCAGTCTGATTAGAATTGTTTGCAGCTCCGCGAAGGCCCAGCTGTAAGCCATGTGAACCGTATAAGCTTTTGGAGCTCGACCAAGGGAAAATGGAGCAAGTTGAGTTGTATATTTGTATGTGCGTATACATATTTCAAGTGGGATTAAAGGTTACACAGTTTGCTAAAATCCTCAGAGGGGAGCTGTAAGACGTGCACCAGGAGGAAAGGAGGCTTCGCTAAGATACGAATGCGGGATTAATGAAAGAGTTGGGCTCTCTTGGAGGATTTTTACGGTTCGTTTTCTTAAGTGGTTGCATAGCAGGAGGCAGGGAGGAGGTTGAGCTCCAGTTCACCCAAGACTGGAATCCCTTCTGGAGAAGATCCAGCTCGAAGACCAAGAGCCGAGGAGCATGTGGTGGTAGTCCTGGTGGTAGCCTACTTACTACGATTCATGGGGGTTGAGGACCAGTGAAGCGTGCGAGAAGCAGGTAAAGACATTTTTAAGCAGGTTCAAAGTGTCAAAATTTGTACAATTTATAGTTGTGGTTGTTTGTGTTTGCAGCCGTTGTAAATCATGACAACCCCATGCTTGCTGTCCCTGCCCTTTGGACTACGACCTGCTGCCTGGGGTTTTTGTATCTCAGGTTGGGGGGAGGATTTCTACGGGGGCGTCAGCTAGTTTGTTGGTTGTAAGATTTTCATGTATTTGTTTTGTCGGTTTCACGAATGGAGTCCTCCGAAAGTAAAATTTACTCTGTGAAGAAAAATACTTGGAAAGCTAAAATCGACTCCTTGCGAGTTAGCATTTAGAATATTAGCTTCGTCTGGTAATTTCCGTAGCCTCATAGCATCCTCAGAACTCATTGTCATTTCACCCGTTCATATACTTCATCTTCGTCCTTTTCACTTTGTTCACAACTTAAACTGATTATTTAAGAGGAGCCCTTTGTAAATCAAAAAATATAAACGACGTGCACTTAAAACAGCTCGAGTATGAGCCCTTTCAACTGTTTTTCCGTTTCACTCCTGAAATGCATGCGTGGCTGCAAGTCTAAAATAAGATTTTCCCCTGATTGTTGACTGCATCAAATAATATTTGTTCTGCGCCTCTTGTTTCTACCCCCACAACAAATACTTAACCACAAAAAACGTCGATGCGATACGATACCTCCGATTAGGCTTGGGAGGGGGAGAAAGTTGGTGAAAGCTGAATCGTATTACGCTGAAGTTACGTCAGTGTACTACGTGGCTGGATGAAGTGGTACGGAATTTTTGTTGATTGCATGCAATTCAGTTGAAAGTCCGACTGTATTGATAGGCCCGATGATGCTTTGATTTGATGAGAGCAGTTACAAACCATAGTTTACTGTTTGCGGCAGGAGAAAGTAATGGGAGAAAGTTTGTTGTTGTTGTGGTTCTTGTGTGTCACCCTCCAAGGAGGGAATGGGAGAAAGAGGTCATAATAAAAGCAGTTTGGCCCTCCAAATGGTTTTTTCTATCTTGGTCACGCATCTTTGTCGTAAAAAACTTTTATTAGTTTACTCTAATTCCTCCGTATGAGTGATTGAATTTTTTCTACCCCACAATAAGCTCTGGTCGGGGAGAAAGCAGCCAGCCGGCACCAGTACTTTGGAGAAAGCCATGCAACTCTCCGTCCGAGACACGACTTCTTGTGCTGGAAATCCGTCAAGGATATTTTCTCCTGGTACTTTTTTATAGTTTAATCTGATTCAAGTGAAAACAAGTTGGAAGGAGGAAAGGGTGGAGAAGAACT
>VRMD01002764.1:0-12386 GCA_009872375.1 Sminthurides bifidus | reverse complement strand
TAAATTGTCCAACAAGCCCAACGGCACACAGTTCATCAGTTGCTTTCACACTCTACGCAAGGGAGGACTGTGTTCCTCGTCAGGGTATTAGGGAATTAAAATCCACAGGCTAGTACATATGCATTACACGTACTATTTAACAATTTTCCAAAATTCAAGTAGGGATTTTACGTAGTTTTCAGCTTTGTCGAACTAAATTATTTAAGGAAAGCTTGCAATTGGGTGAAAAATAGTAGGGAAAAGATTACAGTTTGAAGGTAATTTATTGAAGATTCTGGAAAGAAAATTGTGAGAAGTTTTGTGGACTCATCAGTAGTTGTGATTGTGACTGGTGACAGAAAATTCGGTGTTGAGTTTCCAGGAATAACTGTGTGAAAATATACGAGGTGTGTGGTGAATTGACAACCGGAGAGGGTAAAATTGTCGGATCTCAATTCAAGGAGGATCTGAGAACAAAATCGGGAGGCGGGACTCGGGCATCCTGAAGCCCGCGCACTCGTGCTGAAGTGTTATCGTCCGTTGAGGAACTGCTTAAGAATAGTTTGACGTGAAGTGTTTCTCGCTCCGGGAATCGGAGCCGTGGGATTTTCTGCGTTTGTGCCGCAAATTAGGCGGAATTTTATCAAAAACGATGAGTGATTGTGAGCAATACTGAAGGAATTTTGTAGATTTGTGAGTGAATCTCCATATCCTCGGCCTTCGGCTGGGGTTGGAACCTTTAACCTTTGAAAATGCTCAAGAAAAACATGAAGACGGTGATTTGGATTGCGGGAGTTTTGTTCCTAATTGCAAATTTTGGATCTGTTGATGGTAAGGAAGGATTTTCTGGATTTTGTGTTTTGTATTTTGGGAACCGCGCCAAGTGATGCTTTCAACTCGACCGATTGTGACTACTTCAATTAACCATGGTGTTACTGCTGTTCTTGATGCAAAACTTCGAGATGGTGCTAGTACGTCGACTATTCAAGGGATGCATGCACATAAAATTTAAGTTTTCGTCAAGGCTGAAGGAAATTTTGACGGACGGAGGGACACAGTACAGCATAACTGTCATCGAAGAGCTATTGCATTGAGAACACCAATGCATTTTACGACATTGGGAGTCCAATAAAAAGCTGTAAACTTCAATATTTTCAGGACATGTCAATAATTCTGGGACAATCATAAACCTTGTTGAGTGTTAAGTCTCAGCTTGGCTTTTGCCTTACCTGTTGGCCTGTTAGCGCACCTTAAGTTTTATGGCTCTTTAACAAGCACACCTTCGTCCCTGCTAAAGTTTGATTGCCACACAAAGACGCACAAGTCAAATACACCAGAGCCCTAGGTACAGGATTTGGTCGACTAGGGAGTAGAATGAGCATTAGTCGCCTTGGTATCTCTAATTTCGACCGGCAACTCACTAATTGTGTCTGTAAACAACCGACCCTGGTCGTCGTAGTATTGGGTCGTGCCCACGGCAGTATAAAGTTTACCTTGCCACCAATAACGATGAATGAGGGTCCTCAGATTGCATGTCTGTCATCCTCTGCTCTCACGGCTCAGGTGTCATAACAAGGAATGTCATCCATAGTTTATAGTTGTTGCTTGAAACTTAATTAACATGGCGGAGTTGTCATCGATGCATATTTTCCTTAGTTGGCTGTCTGCTCATTCTTCTCTCTTCCACTGCTATTAGAAGTTCCATCATGGCAATACTGTCCGACAGATGGAACGTGCTTATTTATGACCGTTGGGATTATTTGCTAAGTCGTTCATAATTTACGATATTATAGGGATGCTGCTTTCCTCTCGTGGGCAATGGGCAATGCAATGGACTTTACAGGAAGGTAATGACTGTATTGTGAACTAGAAATAGCTCATTTGGGTAGCTTGGATACCAGAAAATCTCGTAAAGTGAGATATTCCGGAGCAATTGTTGTGATTGGTGACAATACTAAATCGGTCTGCAGGGTATGGGGAAGTCAATCAGATCTTCTGTTTTGCATTTGAGAGGATTCTTTTCTAGTTTGTGTGACCATTGTCCAGGAGAGAATTACGGGTAGTCAGGGATCAGTTTCTGTAGTTACCTTGTTTGTTTCAAAAAACAGTTGTGTCAGTGCCTTGTATTGAAAAGAAATCGAAGATGCAACTAATAATTTGGAGTGAGGCTTTATGATGCTGTTGTTGTTATGGAGTTGCATGCCCCTTTTTTTGCTATCGTTACGATTTGAAGACTAAGAACTGCAAAAAGTTCTGTAGTAACTACGTTGCTAGGCAACACATGAGTACATGATTATGAAACTTGATTTACCTCAAGGCTGCAAGTTGATTGTCTCTATCTTCCCCATTACTACAATTATACACTGCTTTACAAAAAGCGCATGAGCTATGTAAATGCACGCGCAAAAAGTTAAACCAAATGGCCAAACTTTCACACGGTGCCAAGAACACCAGGCCGGACATTGCATACGTCATAGGCTGCCTGATTCCATGCGTGTCCGTTGCATGATAAATAATTACACTATAATAAACCCGAAGCCGTCCTTCCGTTCCAGCTCAGCATAGTAATTCTACATACGAATCGTACGCTATAATGGCATTACTTGCCGCAGTAGGTGTAGGTATGGTAGGTAAAAGCTTGCTGTTGAGCTGAAAAGGGTTAAAACGAAAGACTCAGGCATATGTTAAATTAGGCGCAAGGCCGTGGGATCCTCTGCTTATCATCATGATTTCATCATCCGTCCGTCGGGCCAGTCGAGTCAGCCATTTAGTCAGGGAGAGGATTTTAATTTTCACGAGGACCAGATGTATCCGTATCCAGCTAAGCGTTCATGTAGCTAGTCAAGTACATGTACAGCTGCATTTATGCGTAAAGTCCGGCACTCGCTCCAGCATTACATACATCTCCTTCAGCCTGTATTTGCTGAAACCGAAAATTTTGTCGGTTACAACATTGTCCCCTCGCGTGTCCCTCCACACAGTGTACATACTGGAGTGTTCTGTTAGCTAAAAGTCGTACTTCCACACCGTGTCAACCAGTCCCTGCTCTGCTCTGGCCCTAGCCCTGAGCCTTCGGAAGCCCTTATTCATATTCCGGTTTCAAGGGACCGCATGATTGGCGGCCATGCACTGCATGGCGAGAGCCCAGAGCTTCTGCAGCTATTCATGCAACACGTCTTTCCGTTTTTCAAAGACAAGGCTTCCTTAAGGGACCGCATGCACAAAGCCCTGGCAAGGAAGAAGATGAATATGAGCCCTCGGTCTATTCATCCCGAGATCCCAAGGTTACCCCTCCTCCTTCTTTGATGCTTTTATCCATCAGTTCAGTGTACCCTTAAGCTTCGACTATTGGTATTCTACCGAAGGTAGGATAATGTACGCATATATACATACGAACACTTGTGGCTTTTATTCTCCAGCGCTTCATCTTTTTACATGCCGAGGTCCCTCGCCTTGTAACTCCCGTCAGCTTCTGGAACATGGCTGGAATTCAATGTGAAAAAATCCGTTGCTTCTGACGCTCCTTCTTCTCATCCTGGTTGCAGCTGTCGTCCTTGTAGTTCCTGAATACTAATGCAAGACGAATATGTTACGTGATCTACGGCTACTAAGTGGGAGCTCCAAGTTCACAGAACTTTTAGGATTTACGCACAATGCACACATGGGAGATGCTCTATCCTTCCTAGCTCCTAGTACATTATGTGTTTATGTTATGAGTTTGATTAGACACAAAAGTCGTTTTCCGCACAACTTTCTTGTGTCAACTGTCAGCCTTCATGCTATCTTCTATCTGTTTGTTTCCCCATAATCAGGTTAGAATAGTGTCAATAACTACAAGAGATTTCTTGCTCGGAGTAATTTCTTGACCAGTCCCTCCTGTAATCTTTCGCGGTGAGATCAAAATTAGAGCTGTTATAAACCACAATTCTCACGCTGACTCTTTTAAAAACTGTGATCTGAAACGCACAACTGCGTTTCCGATGGATGACAACAGGGCATCTCACTATCAATAAACACTACAGTTTGAATTAAATCTAGAAGGCTAGACACGCATTTCTGTGTCATCAAACTTGTAGACTTATTCACACAATCATGCTTCTATTAAACTTCCAGCTCGTATCGGGCAAATGAAAGCATGTTTCTTTGAACAAGACACGTTCCTAGGGTTGCAGAATGTGTCTTGATTGCAATGTACAGGAAATCTGTCCTACATGCGCCCTTTGTAGAGATAAGCTACGATTCATACGAATAACGGTTCCGGATGTAAGGACATCTTATTGAGAGGACTTGTTTCTACTGTATTGAATTAAATACTATAGTACAGAGGCTAGACGAGAAATATTTGCTCATAATAGAATTTTGCGACAGGATTGAAACAACTGTCATCAGAATAGTCATCGATTGAAGTACTTCGGATGGAGCGGTGGGAATCTTCTAGGGTTCGATGAAACGGGACAGGAAGGAAAATAGATTACGTCTGTCTATAGTGTAGGGTATTTAACCGCAGATTCCTGCTCGTGATAAAGCTACGGCTTGAAATGTCTTCGTGGTCTCGTAAAGAACCCTACTCATGTCTTCATCCCGAGGATATTGCCGAAAGCGCTGTGGCGCTTCGCTCCTAGAATGATGGTCGCTTTTGTTTCAAACCTTCTGTCTGAGGCCACAGGAATTATGATAATTTGTTGTTATTCTTACACTGACTGTTTACTTCCCCTTATATGAGAAAGATTTCACGATTCCTTGCTCCCGCGAGCTCCCGTGGAGCTCCCTCGCTCTGTGACGATGACAGTAAGCATTTGATTTCATTCAGAAAAACTAACTTCAGGAGTTTAAATACCATTTTAATATCTTCATTTGTCAGAGCGAGAAAAGCACCATGTAGAGAGACTGGAGCCAAAACAATAGGTGCAACAGAGGAAGACCGGAACTTGCGAGTTCACTTGTGTCAAAGATGTGTAATTAGTACTTGTTGCTCCTACATTGCAAGGATGTGTAGGTAATGTTTGGAAAGAAAAAGTGAAATCAAGCAGTTTTCCTGGGTCACAGTCAGTAAGACAAAGAAGCACAGGAAAGGTCATGGCGTCTTAACTAGCGTCTGTGGCAAATCGCCTCTGCTTCTGTGTTACTTTCAGTGAGGAGAACTAAACAAGGACTTTCCATTAGGTCTGAATGACGTGAGTGTAGTAGCCCTGTGAAGGAATGTTTGAAGCTATTAACAGTTGCTGCAAAGTAGAAAAATAGATGCCTTAACTAACTAAACAAGGACTTTCCATTAGGTCTGAATGACGTGAGTGTAGTAGCCCTGTGAAGGAATGTTTGAAGCTATTAACAGTTGCTACAAAGTAGAAAAATAGATGCCTTAAAAGACGTAAACGGGGAAGGCACCTGCTTATCTTATCTTTCAAGATTCCTGAAGAAGAAAAAAGAAAACCAAGAAGAAACCAAAAAGGGCTTCGACTTTAATGAAGAAGTATCTTTCTCTGTACCCAAGGATTTAGTAGGATCAAGTCCTTTAGTCGCTTGATGACCTCCCAGACATGGTTAAAGTGAAAACTGGAGATAGTGGTGTGACACGTCTCCCATAGTTCATCAGCTTGTGGAATGCTAATTTTTTAGAACAGTTTCTGAAGAACTGAAATGTTGGGATTTATTTTTGCGATTTACACGAGGCAACCACAACCACATAGTAAATGAACTTCTTTGGCGTAGGTCAATTCCTAAGAACCAAGCTCAAAGCCCAAGCATCTGACGAGGGTCACCCTATATTTCTTATTCTTATGAGGAGTAATGCATAATTCTTGAGGGCGACATGTCTGCCCAGCGACTGCTGGACGACAGCTAAATGACTGTGATAGTTAATAAAGTCCAGATTTTCCGGACTCTTCTCGTCTTTCAAAAAAGTTGTAGTAGTCCAACAGCAGCTTCATGACAGAGAAGGAGTCATTTCCATTTCATAAACATATGGCATGGATTCATGAAATCAAGACTGACTTGGTGAGCGTTTCCACCGTAGTGTAAGAAGTGAAGCACGATCGAGATGCACAAGGGAAGCTTCCGTCTTATCTTCTTTCTTGGGCTATTTGAGTCACCCATGTATGAAGTTATGAGTAGCTTCTTACTGAAAGGATCAAGTTGTTTGCTAGGATATCAGCTTAAACGGCTCTCAAGGCAAAGGATCCATGATCGTAACATGAATACCATTTTGAAGCGTGAGTCAACAGATTATTTGCCTACTAGTAACGTTTGTGGTTCTTCGTATAGTGAAATCTACCATCAATGCTTACAAAACGCAGGTCACATGATAACGTTTCCAATTTAGTGCACATTTGTCACTTGTTGCACATTATTTCTGTCCAGTCAGCTGCTGAGTCTTCGCTCCATGCATCACCCCATCCAGTTTAATCCGCTTCACAATCGAAAATCCCCAAATAGACCTAAAGTCAACATGTGAAATGAGCTCTCTCCATGCTTTCCCTACTTTGTCAGCATGACCTTTTCCATGACCTCATTTCAAAGGACCGGAAGCTGTGAAAAACGTTTAAGTTAAAATCTTTCCTCTCGATTACCCCTTTAACTTTTTCATTATTCGTGGTGCAACTTACATTGCATTTCATCTCAGTTCCCTCATGAGAACACTGCTATTGAAATTCAATTGCAAGTATACAAATTACACTTGTTATCCACATCCAAAAGCCAGCAGGCCTACTAAGACTTCCGCGGCTTCATAATAACAGTTTCTGGTTCTAAAGGCTTAACATTACCAGCTCCAGACCAGTGCACATTACGTGATTCCCTGGAGCTACTGTTTATGCTGTTTGTGAATGGAGACAATTTGACAAGTTGCATGTTACTCTTTCTCGGTTCTGGACGAACCCCATGAGGCAAAATGAGCATCACCAAATAAAACGTAAACACAGCATGAAGGGAACAAGGAACAAACTACAAGCTAAGAGGCACACCTCCGAATCCTTCCTCAATGGCCCTTATTCCAGACCATGGTTACTTACAAACTTGCACGTGTTTGGCTCCAAGTTGTTAAATTTCCAGGAGCACATCGACTAATACCATGGTATCTCGTTGTTCAAAAACTTTTTTCTCTAAATATTTTGGAAAATATTTTTCTTTATGACTTTCTTGTCCAGAAACGTCGTTGAGGATCGAGAAAACAGGGTGTCTTTTCCCGAGGTTCTCACTGTCGCATCTCTTTATAAGTAGCATCTCCTTACCATTCCAGTCCGGCTCCAGCAGTTGCAGCTTCTCTTCGTCTCATGTTCCATCCAGCCATGCGTGTCCCATCCGCTTGAGAATTTAATGTCATCCTCTCATGACCCCTTCCTCTTCCTCTACTAGTTCCCTGGGATTCTTCTCTCGGGTTCCTTAATGCTTGTTAATTCTTTAGTTGCGGCGACTTTAACAAGTTTATCGCATACTTAATCTAAGAAAGCTGGATTTTTTACACGTTCCACTATTAATTTACTCAGCATACAGCGGAGACGCAAGGACAAACTACCTCTGACATCTGAGACTAAATGATTTGCATTTGGTTAGTATCGAAACCACCGGTTTATGCACTGGTAAGAGGCGATTGACAATGAATCATGTCTCGTTCTCTGCAGAGAAATACCAGTAAAACAAGCTCCTAATCTATCTCCTCAGTCTCCAGCTACAAATTCAAGTGTCATTTGATCTCCATCGGAGAATTGGAATCATCCGATGTCATCGCATTCTCAAGTATTTGTAAGCTTCAGTAGAATCTTCCTCATCTTGCAAGACATTACTTTGCTCATTCAATGGTAACAGCTTCAAGAGACAAATCACAAGACTGTGCCAGATCATAGAATTCATTACCAGATCGCTGCCTGGTTTAGCAGCTTAGTGCTCGTGGGATTGAGCTCCTTGTAAGGTTTCCATCCTTGTAATGTGGTTAGCGCTTCGTCTGAGCCATCTCACCGGTTATGAAAATGTAAAACATTGAGACTGGAACATTGAAATTGTGCATTATACTACTTTCCATCAAAAATATCTTTTGGACTGGAACGAGAAACCAATACCTTTTTCTTCAGCAAGGAGCATTCATTCCCATGCCATGCATCGTTCACAAACTCTTTCTTTGTGAACTGCAAGAAACTTGATCAAGTCTTCGAGAACCTGCATGCAAGTGTTAAGTTTCCTCGATCTCAGACTCCCATGTTTCATAGTAGAGTGTTGCCCTAGTTTATTTATAAAAAGATGAAAAACGTCTCATATTTATAAGGGATGAAGAAATTATATGAGGGATAAAAAAGGCTTGAAGAAAATCATAGGCTTTCATCTAGCCCTTGTAAACTGTTCTTTAAGAGTACTTGGACGAAACTCACTAGTAAGGAAAAGAAAATAAAGGTTGGTATGTTTTTTACGAACAAGTTTCAAAATCCGTAACATACGTAACATTTCATCGGCGCGTAAGGGCTCCAGTCACAGACTGCTTAAGGAAGCAACTTCGGTCCTCTCTTCTCACGCTCTTAAATCTAGGAGAAGCGCACTTGTGTACAAGCTGATGCAATCATCTCAATCTGTAACCATGACGGCTAGTTTAGCCTGTTACCAGAGCGATGAAACGCGCCATCGCATGTACAACAAAGCGTAACCGACACGACAGGTTACCTCACATTAGGTCTATTTTCGGAGGCGCGAATCATCTCATGCTCAGGATAAGGGCTGATGAACATACGGCTTAAATTAGGGAATCTTGTCCAGGTCCGGGACTGGACCGAATTTTTATGCAGCGGTAAAGACGATGGACATTAAGTTCAGCATAAATGGACAATAATCAATCTCTCTCAGGTGCATTATCTGAGATTACTATTTTTAACCGTTTATTTTCATAAAAAACTTTCCCAAGAAAAAGCAATTCAGCTATTTAATAGCCATCAACAATTATTTATCGTAGACTGTGGCTGGGTATCTGTATTTATGCACGGTCTGTAAGTAGGACTGTCCTATCCTTCATGCCACTTGGTAAAGGGAACGATAAGCAGGAAAACCGTCCCTCTGCCTTGGTGGCAAGATTGGTTAACCGAGGAAATTATCGCATTCGGTAATTACGTTTTTCTCCAAATATCTACTAACCAAGTCAAAGAAGCATATCGGTGCACGATGGAAGTGAGGTGAAGTCACCGCATTCTGTCATATTCATAAGTCAAGGCAAGACTCACCTCCTTTAAATCTGGGAGGAACAGATTTCTGTGGCTGGGTATCTGTATTTATGCACGGTCTGTAAGTAGGACTGTCCTATCCTTCATGCCACTTGGTAAAGGGAACGATAAGCAGGAAAACCCGTCCCTCTGCCATGGTGGTACGACTGGTTAACCGAGGAAATTATCGCATTCGGTAATTACGTTTTTCTCCCAATATCTACTAACCAAGTCAAAAAAGCATATTGGTGCACGATGGAAGTGGGGTGAAGTCACCGCATTCTGTCATATTCATAAGTCAAGGCAAGACTCACCTCCTTTAAATCTGGGAGGAACAGATTAAGGAACAACATCCGATCTGAGCGTGAGAAAGTTACTGATGACCCACACATAGTGTCCAGAAGAGTCCAGGAAATCTCACATGTACAGTATGTCACCACCCGGGACTTTGGTTCAAAACCTTTGACTGCAGAAAGTATGAGCTTTGAATGGCCGTTACGCCAATGCTCGTCACATATTCAGAACTGGCCTTCTACCCAAACGTAAGTGTCGGTGGCAAGGACCAGCCTCACCAACGACTATCATTGAAGGGAATATTATGCTCTGGAAGCTCATACTTTAAAGTCAAAATTCAATGGATAACTTGCCTAAACCGAGGGGTTTAAGCATCACTCGCTCGGTTCCAGGGCCCAGAGAGTAGCCCTTACCTCGTTTCCATGAGAAGGACGAAAGAATCAGTCTATAACACTACTGCACTTGCCACACTTCCGGTTCCAGAAGCATGGGAAAGCGGAAAGAGGAAATATGCGGGAATTATCCCTTGTAACAGATTGCGAGACGTGTCCAAGTCGTGAACTTGTTACTTGTAGGTACTGTGCTATGGAGTCATTGTCACTGTGAGTACATCCTCATCAGTCTTCAGTGCAAGACTACTTGAAGAGACAGGCGGACTTACACGCACTTTTTTGTCACGACCAAGTTCAGATCCGTAAGGCTAGGAAGGGTACTTAGCATGTTACAAAACTGGGGAGAAAAACATATGTCGCTTCTTCATCCAGCATACTGCCTCAAAGAAAAAGGAAAAAGTTCCCACAATTTTCTTAAGGGGATAAAGAAAACAATCTGTTCGAGTCAAGTAACCGAGTCTGGATGGAAGCCTGCTCGTTCAACAAGAGTCCGTGCATATACTGGGATCGCTGTTAAAAATCTGTGGCTCATGTGACAACATAAATCATAGATTTTTTTATCGCTCATCATCTGCGGTTTCGTTTTCCGTGTCTCTTCAACTACGACTCAAGGCAACCTCTATTACTTCATTTCCACTTATGTGTTATGAGCACAAAATCCCAAGATCTGTGTGGCCACTTCCAAGCAATTGTTCCGGTCATCTAGCTCAGTACCTAGGCAAGAAAATTGTTTCACACGTGTATGCCTCGGTAATTTTAACCGTGGTTTATATGCCTAAAGCCGGCAAAAATATGATTGCTTGCTGTTGTTGAAGCGTGTAGGAAACTGCAAGTGGATAGTGCACATGCTGAAGCTCTGTGTGTGCTTTCATGGTTAGCTTTCAATCCTTTTCTTACCACATTCTGGACACGTCGTCAATCAAGTGATATTAGGCCGGTATTTGCAAACGTGTTAACTGAAAGGAGTTGCAGCGCGGTTCCCACCAAGCATCGATATTCGTAGTCGTATCAAATTACTACCGATAATCGACAATAAATTCCGTATTAACTTGAGATTACAACGTATGAGAAAATACCATTAATTTAATTACACCTTATTATCTTTCAACAGGTTTATCATGTAGCCCGAATCCTTGTCAGCATGGAGCTCAGTGTATACGTGGACACCGGATTGATGAAGGATACTGCGAGTAAGTTTTTTTCAACGATATTCTGCATCCAGTATTAGCGTATTGGTAAATCGATTTGTGTGATCCTTCGTTCACCCCCTCCCCTGCTAATAACTGTAATGCCACCCATGAGAGAGTTCACCTGGTTGGTGAATTGAGGGACGAGTAGTGGGACAATGTCTTAAATCATGGCATGGCAGAAACAGCTATAAATTGCAAGAACGCACATTGCTTATTAATCAGCACTAAAGTAATTTCCCATTATCGAAATCATGATGTTCAGGCAATCTCTCAGTCAGCGAAGGTAATGGCGATTGTAATTAAGAAGTCTGGTATAATCGTGCCTTCTGGTTTTTGATCCTGTGGTTGTGCAACATCCAGCCTGGAAGAGTCAAGGTGTAAATGCATATCTGTTGCAGGCCGTGATTTACAAGCATAGAGTTTACATATGGAAGCTATAGCAATGAAGAAAACAAACAGTATGAGTATAGAGGAATAATAGCCCGTCTACACTTGAAGAAACATTCATTTTCTTAATGAGCGGGTAATGTTTTTATTGAAAGGCAATGAAAAGTGGTAAAAAAATGCTGTTCATGTCCGCAGTATGAAACACAAGATTCAGGGGTTTACTCCTCAAAAAGAATGAATCCTCCTCGAATTCTGCACAAAGGTAGGCGTATCCAATACTTGAAACAACAAATTGAAGTTCTTGTTGAACTGAAGCCAAGAATTTGGTTAAAACATATGGTCAAGTATTTGTGGTCGAAGGTGCATAATTCCTCTTGGAGCTGTTACCAGGAGCGAGAACCATGTAGAGCGTGCGGTTGGTGAAAGTGCCAAAAGTGTTACTTGCCAGCCTCTAAAATAGGGAGACAGTACAAATTGGAGGTGTCTGAGGCAAAAATCCATGGTTACCATGCACTTTGTAGTAAAATTTCCTGGGAACCTGGCGAGATAAAAGAGCCATGCGACCATGAGCAAGTTTGAAGGCAAAAGAGTTACATAGATTGAGACCAGCCCGGCAAGTGTGGTAAATGAAAGAAAGGAAATCTTTTGTAATCAAGAAAAGCTCGAGCTTCTTCTTTTCGTTTTTTACTCGTAAAATCAAGTCGTCGTGCCATTAGCTCCTGGAAAAGATACGGCGACTGCCGTGCGACCGGAGGAGTACCAGTGGTTGAAAGAGAAATACCTGCACTCACCTGGTCCCAAGTGATAAGCCATCATCTCCTTGCATAAACGCAAAGGAAAGCCAAGTGTGAGCGGACGGAAGGCAGGCTGACGTAGAGCAAGAGCTGGGCTCAAGCCTCGGTTGACCAAGTACGAGAGATTACTCTTTGTTGAAAGTTGAGTAATGTTCCGTCTTGTTATTATTGTTGGCC
>VRMD01002763.1:0-12391 GCA_009872375.1 Sminthurides bifidus | reverse complement strand
TGTAAATTCGAACAGGTTGTGATTCCGAGTTTTGATGAGTCCAAATATGGATACGTCATCTACATTCACGGAAAAGGCAGTTGACGCTTTGACTGATTTGATCGGCCATTTGATTGCCCTGAAGATCCGAATAGAGAAAGAGGAAGAGATCCCAAACGTGGTATTCAAAAGTAAGTGTTAGATTATACAAGAATTATTTGAAACTACCGAGGAAAACTCACAAAAATCTTCAGAAACTTACTGCATTAACGCCTTTTTCAGACATGGAATGCACCTGCCAAGATCAAATCAGGGTGTCACGAATACATCACGTCAGAGCTGCAAGAGTACGACGAGCTGAAAGTAGAAGAGGTGAGGCAATTTCTCATGAACAGAGTTTTATTTTAGTCTATACATTTGCGAGCTAGTTCACACTGATTAATAAAAAATTCACGCAGGCATAACGGTAAAATAATATCTCCTTGAAGCGGCTGTTACTGTTCACGAAGCTGTCACAGCAAATTATGGTAACCCAGGACACTTTTTTTCTACAATTGGCCAACGGAATGAGGGGCAACCGACATGGGAAGGTAGACCGTCTGGAATCATTCCGGTTTACATGAACGGACAGCAAGTTTTGATTAATGCCCGAAGAATTTGAGCAAACCTGTTTGGGCTCTTCGACTTTTGGCGAATGTGCTGAGGGGTGTAGTTTTGACAGCCTAAAATATTACAGCGGGTAGCTACTTGTCGGTTCATCATAGATTAAATTGATTTGATTTGTGGTATGAAAACATTCACACCATGTTTTGGTATTCTACAGGAACTGTCTAGATTGCTTTCTGGATGTAACTGCTGCATTTAGTATTTATTTTCATGCGTATTTCAGGCCCTTTAATTTTTCTGACTTTGTTAAAATTCCTGTAATTGAAGAAACTAACATTATGCGTTATCCGGCTTCACAGGAGGGTTCATGTGAGATGTCGATTAAAGATTTGCTTGTTTCGCTTCATGGCTGAGTCATTAACAGAAGAAAATCCGAACCGCAAGAAGGTGCCTGCTTCAATGCTTTTGCATAAAGTAACTGAAAAACTTTCATGCGATAATTTTCGATGGTTGCTTGTGATGTTCTCAGGATGAAATTCTACGATTGGGCAGCAATCACCGCTATTTCCGATTTCTTCATAGGTTTCCTAAGGGTGAACTAGGTAGGACTTTCATTACTTTGCATCTTTTGTATCGTTACTAAAATACACGCTTATTGTTGGATTATTATTAGCATTCGCCCGAGATGTTGCCCTAGTTGTAGATTTTGGGTGCTTCTCTAACGACGCTACCAGCTACGGTTTAAGGTTTAGTTGGGTAGTAGCAATTGTAGATGGAAATAGATTCTGTGCTTTCTCGCCTTTTGTCACCGCAACCAGCAAGCCACTATGTTATTAAAATGTACTGGCTGACTTCCCAAGGTGAATTAGGCGAGTTCGCTGGCCTAGCTCTTTTAGGCAGAATGGCTCTAAGCATCGACCATCATGTCCGCTTTTCGGTTTATTGGTTGTGACAACGCTTGTATGGTCGGCCTGATCCGTGGCTCGTCTGCGACCATAATGCCTATTTGGTTTGCGGCCTAAACGAATTAGCGTTCCAGGCGCGGTCGAACGCAGAAAGCACAGAAATTGAATTGGCTCTCTGGGCATTCTATACAGTGGTGCCTCTTGCAAGGCCATGTGTTCTGACAGCAGTTTTTTTTCTTTGCGCAATTTTTGATTTTCCTTGCACTCCTATGACCACGTGCAACGATTACAAAGCGCATTAAAATAATTAAGAATCATAATTGACAAAGCCAGCTTTTGATAAGAAGATTGCAAAATGCTAGAAAAGACCTGGTGTGAGTCGAAGGAAGAAAGGGACGAAGTGGTGACAGAATTGAAAGGAGTTGTCGGCTTGTGCAATTTGTGCATCTTGCGGTACATAGGAGTTAAAGAGCCTTATACTTACCGGGATAATAAAGTAGTACATCAAGTAAGTTAAATAAATTTTCACTGTATTGTCATTATCCTCTATAGCTTGTACTGGGCGAGGCAGATTTCAAGGCAGATATCTTTGTTGCAGATTCTATTTGGACTGACTGGTTCTTCAGAAGAAACTGATCATGTTTCTGTAGATCAATACTTTGAAGAAATTGAAATTAAGTACCTGTGTGGTGTGCCTAGGCTTGTTGCAAGGCGGAATCCAGGAAGCTATTCTAGACAAGGTACAATACGTGCATTCTTATCTTTGCTTTTGATCGACATTTTGCTTTAAAGTCATTTGGTGGGTATGAATCAGTGCTTCAATGATAATTTGCATTCTATAATGTGATAATCTGACCGTTTCCAATTCATTTCAGATCGTCAACAAAATCAAGGAAGCTGATGTGGAGGCTACATCATATTGCCCGGTATTGCAGTTATCCGATCGCAATTAGGTTTAGAGCCTATGCTGTCTGGCACCACTTAATGAAGGTTCGAGCAGTGCAGTGGAGTACAATCAGAACTTTCAAGTTATCACTGTTTCTATACAATGCAAAAAAAAGGTTTTTCTCGGATTGCAGAAATTTCCTGGCCTATACAAACGCTACGAGGAGTACAAACCTGAAGGAATTCCTTTGAAGAGCGCATGGAAATGGGTTGCGAGCAAGCATTTACAAGATCAAGTGGATCCCCAGTCAGAGTGGTGCAACGAAGGCAAACTTTCAGTTCAGATTTACCCTTCTTATTCGGAAGAGGCCAGTGAGTGTCAGCTGCTGTGAGTTAATTTTTCGATTCGATTTGGCATTGCATGTGGAACGGTTTTATCGTTTGCCGTCAGCACTGGTGATTAGATTTTCTGATGCTGATACTATCTCAAACCAATTTCTTTATCACTCTTCAGGGAACGTCTTTTAAGCCAGGACGGAAAGATCAAGCCAAAGAAAGGTCAAACCCTCGTTAGCCGGCAGGCGGTAGAAGCTTTGCTCTTACCTATGTCTGGCGATTCTTTTTCAGCCATATTTAAGAGTCCACCGTGTACTCCTAGCGGTGTGTTGTCCGTTGAAAAAGTTGAGTGTTCGCATACGCCTATCTTCGTTGCTGGTATGTTCAAAAGCCCTTGCTAGGTGATAATTTTTTTAGCGCTCGAAGACTGCTAAATGATGCAGATGAGAAGATTAATTGAGGAAATGTGTTTGAAAAGGTCGGTATTGCAAATATTCGAGGGTCCTGAGCCAGACACCGTGGATAATTGAGGGCGAACGTAAGACAAAGGATTCAGTAGAGGAGCTAATAGTCAATCCCGTTCTTAAATACTTACTGGCAGAAACGGCTCGGTTTTCCTCCTCTGGAAGAGAAGATGTAGATGTCAGGTGAGATTATCTTGCTTCCGATTTTGGATGCAACAGGTGCAAAAGTTGAGCTCAAAGAACAGTTATTATTTGTCACAGAACTCTAGGAAAAGGTCGGCCGTTCGTCCTAGAAGTTGTGAATCCGCGGAAGACCATATTTTCCAAAGAAAAGATCAAGGAATTACAAGACCAGATCAATTCCTCAACCACACTGATCTCCGTGCGAGATCTCCAATTAGTGGATAAGTAAGTTAGATGTTTTCAAAAGTCGTCTTGTGAAAAAGTGCTGTTATGAACTATTCTTAAGATTTATAAATATTGCAGGAAAGACGTTTCTGTACTTAAAGACGGTGAAGAAGCCAAGACTAAATCATATTGTGCCTTATGCATATCTCCAGAGAAAAAAATTACCCCTGAAGACTTGAAGAAACTGAACACTGTTCAGCTCCCACTCGTGCTAGCTCAAAATACCCCGGTGCGGGTGATGCACCGCCGCAGCGTTATTTGTCGTGAAAGGTCCATTTTGCAAATGAAGGCCGAAACTGTTCCGCATGATTCGACAAGAACTCATCGAGACCATTTATTTCTCTTACATTTGAAAACCCAAGCTGGAACTTATGTGAAGGAATTTGTCCATGGTGATTTAGGCCGCACCTCTCCATCAGTTTCGGACCTTCTAGGATTTCCCGTGGACATTATAGCTCTGGATGTAGAAGTAAGTTGTGAAATAACCCATGGAATCATTCTAAATGGCTTAGCAAAACGTACTTCTGATCGATATAGTGAATGAAGCTTCCATGGACTGGATAAGTAATATATATAATTAATTTCCTTTCCTAATTATTTTTCAAGGGAGTTGATCTAGACTGGCCTCCAGAGCTTTAGAATACATGCTTCCTAATGAGACTGATACATCTCTAAACTCCTAATCTCTCCAGTAATTATCTCCCGAAAAGGTTTGAAGGTAAGGTACATGATAGACACGTACAGTAGCTTAATTTTTTATCTAAAGCCAATGTTACAACTAGTTATTGCTACAACTTACACGGTAGATATTACTGCTATACACTATACACATAACTTCTAAGATCGTTCAAGTTATGGCTTCAGGTTCAAGCAGATGATAAATTAACGTGTTTTGGGAGAAGAAGTCATGTATATATACGGCTATCTTACACGGTAGATATTACTGCTATACACTATACACATAACTTCTAAGATCGTTCAAGTTATGGCTTCAGGTTCAAGCAGATGATAAATTAACGTGTTTTAGGAGAAGAAGTCATGTATATATACGGCTACATTTTGAAGTTACTCAGCTTAGGGACATTTGATTCTTAATTCTTAACTGTTTCTTACTGTCGCTATTTACATGATGTTTCTACGTTTTCTGCAAAAATATATGAAGCGGTTGATGGAAAATGAAAATTCGCAATTGCATTTGATTGCATTGTTAAAAGCTGTCTTTTTTGAGTCAGAAAAGTTTCAGGATGGTTATGATTGTAAAAGCTTGAAGCAAATCTGTGAGGATGTTAGCCGCCATCTGTGTGCTGACGAGGCTTAAGAAAGGAAAGAGCCAATGAACCTCTCACACGAATTTTACGCGTGTACTTCACTACATTCTCCCGGAACAATCTTAAAGGGGAGAATTAATGGCATACAGCAGTGGAGAGAATATGCTATTTTCTGCACCACATTCAAGTGTTCGAGAAACGTCCGTTCCGAAGCTGATTTAATGATACTAAACTAGATTACTACCTGCTGTTTAGGTAAACTGTCATTATTAGCGATCGCGAAAATATACTTGAGCTTGCAGATTGCTGTTGGTAGAGTCATTCTTGAATTTGCTCTCGTGTCAGTCCAGCGGACTAGTAGTACGATTTTGTTTGTGATCGTCATGTGTGTACGTACGTGTTGAGTGTTAATTTGCAGGTGTTTCAAGTCAGGTAATCGTGATTAACAGCTTTAGACTTAATCATTAGTTGGATTTCAGTGATTTCGAGCATGATAGGAACTCCTGGATTTAGTCTACCAATAGCATTTTTTATTTATGTTAAGAACTCGTTAAGTAAAATATACTTAGGTTCGTTACGCCGGTACGCTAGAGCGTTGTTAAATTGATCCAAAAGCGTCTACCGGATGCTCATCAACTTGAAAATGTTTTTGTTTATTTGCAGGTTTGTATATAATATAAAAATTTAAAGAAAAATGGGTCGAATAACGAGTTCCCTAATAATCAGCTGTTTAGCAGTATTATTCTGCTTCTGCCATCAAGCAGATTCAGTAGCTGTAATGAGCGTAGATCTAGGATCTGAATGGGTGAAGATTGGAATATGTTTCGGTGAGTGTGCTCCTTCTGATTAATTATTCGTTTTTCCCTATTTAAAGTATTCTGATAGAGTTAATCAAGGTTAATTTGGTCGTGGTTCTAGCCCGGTGTACCGATGGAAATTGTATTAAATAAAGAATCAAAGAGGAAGACGCCGATTGCAATATCCTTTCGGAATGGGGAACGTCTGATAGGATGAGGATGCGATGCATGTGGCAGTTCGTTTTCCTGCCAACGCTTACATGTACTTCACTGATTTACTGGGGAAAAAGATTGACAATCCCATGGTGGAACTTTTTAAAAGAAGATTCCCGTACTATAACATAGTTGCAGATGAAGAACGTGGCACCGTCCTTTTTAAACATGATAGGTATGCGAAATATTTGAGAAACATATAAGTTATGGCGACACTTGTTTCAGGATTTTAGATAGTAACGAGCCCCTTTTTTCATTGCTATAGCGAAACGTTTTACTCGCCAGAAGAATTACTAGGCATGTTGTTGAGCAAATGCCGAGAATATGCTCAAGATTTTGCGAGGCAACCGGTTAAGGAAGCTGTGATCACGGTACCGGTATACTTTAATCAGGCTGAGAGGAGAGCCGTCATGAATGCCGCAGAACTGGCCGGAATCAAAGTTCTTCAGTTGATTAACTCCAATACTGCTGGTAAGGGTTTTGACAGCCGTAGGTCTTATAATCTTTTACGCATAAACTCTTTTGTGTTGGTGATGCAGCTAATATTTTTCATTTGGAAGGACGGGTTGAAGTATTTTTTGTAATCTGCTAACCTTCTTGTAGCTGCTCTTAACTATGGAATTTTTCGGCGCAAGGACTTCAATGAGACGGCACAGTACATTTTGCTGTACGATATGGGCGCATCTAGCACAGTGGCTACAGTTGTGGGATATCAGATCGTGAAGACCAAGGAAAAAAGTGTTGTAGAAACCAACCCTCAGCTGTCTGTCCTTGGAGTCGGGTAAGTTACTTATGATTTAAACGCCGTATAGCTGCTTGGCTGAATAAATTGTTGGTCAACCTTACTATACTAATTTTGGATACTAATCTTTTATCAGGTATGACCGAACCCTTGGAGGATTGGAGATGCAGTTAAGATTCAGGGACTACCTCGCAAAATCATTTAACGAAATGAAGTTAACTAAAACTGACATATTTACCAACCATCGATCAATGGCCAAGTTATTTAAGGAAGCTGGCAGAGTCAAGAATGTACTCAGTGCCAATGCAGATCATTACGCTCAGGTAATGTTCCTTGAGTTCGCCATTTTTATATGAAAATTACTTCAGAACGTCAAGTTTACTCGCACTTCAATTACGGTCTGTCTCTCAGTGACAAACCGAAACAAGTGAAGTGCTAGATCAACAATTTCCCCGCCTAACGCTGCAAGCTAGTCGATACCCATTATATTGGACTCGATAGTGAAAGTAGTTAGGACAGAAACAATTCAATTGTTTTGCTAAAACGTTAAAACCATCTGGAAATGAAAGATTAAAGATTATTATGCAATTTGCTCATTCGCTTATAACCCACTGTTCAAATGTTTAGGTTGAAGGACTTCTGGATGAAAAAGATTTTAGAATGCCAGTTAACCGTGAAATGTTTGAGAAATTGAACGAAGATTTGTTCAAGAGAGTACCAAAGCCTGTCGAGCAGGCTCTTAATGCTGCAGGTTTAACGATGGATGTGATCGATCAGGTAAGATCATCCTATTGGTTATGAAGGCCACAGTAAGTAGAGTGAGAGTAGTGACTTCACAGTGTTTTTTTGATAGATTATCTTAGTCGGGGCTGGTACAAGAGTTCCTAAAGTGCAGGAAACCTTGGTACAGCATTATAAGCGTGAGCTTGGGAAGAGCTTGAATACGGACGAGGCAGCTGCGATGGGTGCTATTTATTAAAGGTGCTGATCTGAGCTCAGGCTTTAAGGTTAAGAAGTTTTTGACCAAGGATGCTGTCATTTTCCCTATTTTGGTGAGTTGGCCGGTACGAAATGCTTGCAAGTAATTGAGCAATTTTCTAATCTATTCCAGACCTTAACTGGTATCGGTATCATTAAAAATTTATTTATTCATGTCTAACAGGTGGACTTTGAGCGTGAAATTGAAACAGAAACCTCAAAAACTATCAAGATTATCCGTAGAACATTGTTTGCTCCGATGAATCCTTACCCACAGAAGAAGATTCTGACTTTTAACAAGCATGTTACTGATTTCACTTTTTACGTCAGTTACGGAGACTTGCCAGTGTCGCCGCAAGAAGCGGCGTAAGTTTAATTGTCACAATTTTATTTACTTGACTCTATCTAAAGCTATTCTTATGTCAACTCTTACTAAAGTCGGCCTAATCTGTGTGCAGAGCCGTAGGTACAAGTAACATCACGAAAGTTGAGCTGAAAGGAGTTGCAGAAGCCATTGAAAAACATAAGAGTGAAGGTGTAGAATCCAAGGGAGTTAAGGCACACTTTACTATGGATGAGAGTGGTATCCTTTCCCTCAGCTTGGTGGAGTCAGTATTTGAGAAATAATGGTACAGAAACGGGAGACGACCTGTCAGACACAATTTCAAAGCTTGGATCTGCCTTTAGTTCGCTATTCTCAGGTAAGGGTATTGAAGAGTCCCATTAATAATCAACTTCAGAGCATTAGCAATGATGGTCAAGGTTATTTTTCACGGCTTCGTTTTTGAATGCTACAGGTAGTTAGTGAAAATGAGGCCAAGCCAGATACTGAAGAAGCGCCTGCACCTGAATCTGAAACGAAGGCCGAAGCAGCAAACGCTACTGTAAACGGGAATGGTACTACAGCCAGTAACGAGACTGAGTCCAAGACTGCTGCAAATGCTACAACAACAACTTCAAAGAAAACTAAACAAGTTGTAATTAATAGAGCCTATCAGTCTTGTAGAAGACAAATTAGATATTCCAGCTTTGGATGGTGGTAAATTTGAATCGTCATCGACAAAGTAAGCATACAAAGTAATTTTTAGGAGGACTCACCAGCACTTTTGATTGAATATAATGTCATTGGACGTTGGAAATTGTATTCTCCATTGTCTTTCTATTTCAGGTTAGCAGCTTTGGATGAGGCTGATAAACGTCGTGCTCAAAGGGAACGGTCACGTAATGCCCTTGAAGGTTTCGTTTTGGAGATGACAGACAAAATTTATTCCTCAGCATACGAATCTATCATCAGCGAAGAAGAGCGTGAGAAGATTGGCAAAGCTTGTTCGGAGGTACATAAAGCAAGTCATCGGAAGTGTATCAGTAATGTATTGTGAGGTTCTGGACTGAAAGATCATCTATTTTGCTTAAGGTTTCGGATTGGCTCTATGAGGATGGATCAGATGCCGAAAAAGATGTGTACGATGAGAAATTCAAGACATTAAAATTGATGACCAAAGAAATTGAAGACCGTGCACGAGAACACAAAGACCGACCAGATGCACTTGACGCTTTGGAGAAAATGGTCAATATAAGCCGGACTTTCTTGGAGAGTTCGAAGAGTTTACCCGAAGATCAACAATATTTTACTGAAACTGAAGTTTCGACACTGGAAAAGTTGCTGACAGAAACCTTGGAATGGAGGGAGAAGAAGCTGAAAGATCAAGCGGAGACTCCGCTTACAAAAGCACCTGTGCTCACAGTGCGAATGATCGCTGAGAAAATTGACGCATTAGATCGAGAGGTGAGTGATACGTTAATATATTTACTAGTCTGAGAAATGCGGCACTAATTCTAACCAAGACAAGCATGAAATGGATTCTGACAAATACTCTATTGTTTGCAGGTAAAATTACATGGTCAACAAAGCTCGGGTGAACAAGCTGAACAAGCAAAAGGAGGAAGGAAAAACGAAAGATTCCGATCCAGCCGGAGAAAAAGCTAACACGACAGCGCCAGAAAGTGAACCTTCTGAAAGTGAAGTCAAAGATGAAGCCTCAGGAGGACAAGAGCAAAACAAAACTGATGGGGAGAAAATCGATCCATCAGAGACTCAAGAAGAAAAGCATACTGAGTTATAACAACGTAAAGTAAGAAAATTAGCCCAGTTATTGTAATTATTAATAACTGGAAAAATGGCTTTAATGGCCACGCAAGAAGTTCTGGTTTTATATCTCGCAAGGTGCGCGTCTTTAGTTATTTGCGGTTCCACGCATCAACTTTTAAACTAATGATGTGAAGCGGTAAGGGCGCCAGCGCCGTAAATTAATGTGACAGATTTATAAGACATATGTATTCTTGTTAGATTTGATTCCTATCCGTGAGTCAGATGAAGTTCATGCACGTGCAAAGGAGCCTCTATTAGGTTACTGCAGAAATTGCAGATGATGTTAAAGGGCGTTTTGTTACTTGTGACGAGATGATAGACAGCAAGTGTAGGGATTGCAGATGCAGACTCGTTATTTGTGATATCTCATTATGTTAATTATAACCTTTGTTCGTCATTCTTAGTGTTATTTATTTTACCCATAGTCAACGTAGCACAATTCATGAAACGAGATTGCTCGTCTGTCTCATTACGTTCCGTAGAAAAAGCATTCCTCGAACAGTTGTATACATGTGAGTGATTGATTGTTCGACCAGCAAGCAAAATAAAGTGAGTGAGTGCATTTACACGATTCAATTTACTCTGAACCGTTTATTCAAGTTTTCTTCGTACTAAATGCTATCTACAACTACAGTCTCACTAACTCATCTTAATCCGATGTGATAGGAAATGCGCTTTGCCGAGAAACGGAATCTGCGAAACTTGGAATATTTTGCCCAGTCGCTAAAAAATAGCTCTCATCTTTGTGCTTAAGAACTTCCTCGCTGCTTACAATGTATTCAACTACCTGGAATTTTTTATCACAAACAAAAACTAGACTCAATCCGACGCTCAGACTTCCAGCTGCTGATACGCAAAAGGAGTACGTAGCACTCTTGAAGGCAGCCGGACTGCATGCATATACTAACTGAATGACAGTACCTGAAATGGAAGACAGGATAAAAAGCGCTTCATATTGTCATGATTCGGCTGAAGTACGTTACAGAATTATCACACAAACATACTTGAGCTGGTTGCATCCACTCTTAAACACAGCCGTGTTGAACAACCAGCGACTAGATTTGGCCCACATAGGTAAACCATTCAACTACTTCTGGGCACTGGCAGGATACCTCCGCCAGCTCTTTAGATTGGCAACTATAATTAGATTCCTAATCAATGCAAAAACTAAAGCTTCATTTGCTTCAATCTGTGCTCACACTTGCTAGCACCAGCTACGTTACCGTTGACTCACACCATTTCATTCTTAAATCGACACCTACTACATTCTTTCTCCTGCGGCTTGCGAGCAGTTCTTGTTTTCTATCTAAACTTGTACTTCCAGCACCGTCTCCGCTTTCAAGTCGGTGGAGAAATTGCGTATATCATCTATGCTGTCAACCAAACGCAGTTCTGTTGGCACGCCTGGTTTCCCACAGTGAGGGTTTTGCTCCCCATAGTTCCTGGTTCGGCACAAAACTTTCCCCATGGTTGCCAAAGCAGTAATCATAGCTTCAGGAATGTTACCGTTCAACTTGGTGTATGAGCCGAGGAAAAGTGCCGCAAACAAGTCACCAGAACCGGTGAACTTCCCTGAAACTTTTGGAAAGCGGACTTTGCAGACTTTCCTAACTGTCCCTGGAGAGAGAAAAGTACGTTAAAATCTCAAACGACTAAGCAAGGTGCTAATGTTTCTAGTTTTGTAATCAAGCAACGGCCAGTGTATGTGTGATGTTCTTACCTGAAATGTATGAAGCATAGGCAACCAGTTCTTTCGCATCCGGTGCACCGTCTAAGCTGGTCAGAACGACGTTGGGAACACCTTTAGAATGGCAGATTTTTGTCGCCTCCAAGACATCCTCTTCACTCTTCATCTTGATCCCAGTAAGATGCCTGAAGAAGTACCAACAGGATTAAATTGGAAGCAAGTTGACAAAGCATTTCTTAGCCGTACGACCTTAACTCACTCCATCTCAAAAGAATTCGGCGTGATGATATTAGCCAGTGGAAGGACTTCATTAGCGTAAATTGGAACCAGGGAAGGAGGCACGTAAAAGTGGCCATCGTCTCCAAGAACCGGGTCACACACTAAAAGCAAACGAATCAAACCATATCTGTTTCACAGTTGACAAACAGAGAGTGAAAGAGAATTCCAAGGCAGAACTGAATCAAGTAGTGGTGAATTACAGTAAATGCAATCCGGGTTTTCTTTCTTCACATCCTTAATCACATCGCAAATTTGCCTCAAGAAGCTCTCAGAACCTACGTACCCTGTCAAAACCCTTGTATACTTAACCAGTTGATTTTCCTTCAGTCCTAAGTACAGGTCCTCTGCAATTACAAAATGAAGCTTTCGTTTGGCTCCCCATTTCTACGTGAGTCTACGTTCCCATACATACATTCTAGGTAATTTTTATGCGTTAAGATTGACAAGCCTCAATGTAAACATCAACAAGTGCATGCAAATTGGCTTACGCAAATCGGCTTCATTCAGCACCTGGCCTTTCCATTTTCCATACCCTGTGTGGTTAGAGAACTGAACAGAGTTGATAAAGTCCACCTCGTAGCCTAAAACCTGGAAATAATGCCCAGAATGACAGTTAGATTGGCTTACAGTTAGACAGAGCTGCATTCCTCATCAGAACTGCATGTCCTATAACTTAATATTCCGACGTCCTCATT
>VRMD01002762.1:0-12408 GCA_009872375.1 Sminthurides bifidus | reverse complement strand
TGAGTAAGTTATGTTTACTTTTAACTGGACGGTGAACCCATGGCTGCTTGTTTGGGTTTGATATTTTCTAATCATATATGTATAACTTTTCAGGAATGAGATGAACCGGCTCCGTCAGGACCGTGACTATTACATTGGGCAATGTCGCGCTGAGCGTCGTCGCAGTAGCGGACTGGAAAAAATCCTAAATGACACTGGAAATCGTTACAATGCGGAGCATGCTAATTTACGCGAATATATTGAGCAGCAGAATGCTGAGATTAACAATATGCAGCAGACAATGGTCAGAATGTCAGAAATGATGTGTAGAGTTGAGCAAGCTAGGATTAAACTGCAGGCTCATAGGGAAAATTGTCTTCTGTTTCACCAAAGGGGTGAAGTTTTACCAGCGCCTCCATACTGTGGAAATAGGATGATGGTTGCTGATCCTAGAATTGTGAATCAACCAGATATGCTTTTCCAAGTTCCGGTTAGGGAGAGAGCTGCACAACAAGTTTTAGTTCAGGAAATAGTTCAAAACTACATTCCCGGACACAATGTGGAAATAAACGGCATGTTGAACGTGATTCAACCAGGTTTGGCCGAGTTTGAACGCAATAGCGGTGGTCAGATGCATGTGCAAGAGCAAGTAGTCCTCAGACAACCAGTAAACGTTGCACCTCAGCAAGGAGTTGGTCGAGTAGGTATGCAGGTCCACGATGCTAACGACTTGCGACCAATTAATCTTGTTCGTTTACAAGCGGGACCCGAACCGCAACAAGGTGTTGCACATGCTATTCAGACTAACGAGCGTGTGCAGTTCCAAAACGCCGTTGGTGTTGTCCACCAAGCTAATGGAGATGAATTGGTTGTTGACTACAATCATGGACTTCGCGGCTGATCACAACGAAATTCTTTATGCCAGTTTCTATTAAAATTAACGCAGCTTTCCAGCTCAATATTTGTTTATCGGTTATTTTTGAAAACTGAATTGTCATACAATCGAAACTGTTTTGCAATACTTCGCTTTGGAGTGTCAACTAACTGTGTTTGAATCAAACAACTCGAACGAAAAAACATGTATTTCCAACTCATTTGAACAAAATAAACTAACACCCGTACAAGTTTCGATTAACGTTGTTATTTGGCGCTTTTATTTACTAAATGTGGATTTAAAATTTGCCTGCGGATTTTTGATTCCTTATTCAGTGTACGAAGTAGCGTCTATCAGTTTAAATTATTTAATAGTACTAAGTGATTGGGAAGAGAAATGCAGATTCGTTTCCGTTAGAGGGTTCTAACTCATAACTGTATATGAGTCATATTATTTTGCACGCAAACGATTAAGCTGTCACAATTGAGCGACGTCTAAACTACAACTGGTGTTTCGTTAACAAGGGCGTGCACAATTTACATCTACGATGATGTTGTAACATATCATTGTCATTCATCGACATGGTAACAACATAAACACTGATTCGAAATCAGTCGAAGGGTTCGTCGTTGTATCGACCACAGTCTGGATGGAAATCAATTCTAATCGTATAATCAGCTCGCCTACAATAATCCTAGTCATCGCCTTTCAGTAATTGCTTGATGATCAGCATTGGTAAAGCTTCGAAACTCTGTATTAATTGCTATGGTCACCATACAATTTACAAACTGTTACAACAGTGAAAATTTTAGCTATGAACAAGACTATCATACAATAATCAGTCGCAAGAATAATACTTCTCTCTACCTTTTTATACAAGGATCGCTAAGTCTGCATCGCTTGCAACTTGAAATTAAAAACGTGTCACAATTCTATTTAAAAAATGTGTGAGTTAAATTGCTTGCTGTTGCTAATGGCATTAATCTTACTCAACAGCATTCAGCACTGTATAAATCATATGTCATGCATAAAATATGATAGCATACTACTTCAAAAGAGGAAAGAAGACGTAATCTATATAGTAAATAGAGTGCACATTCATTCAGCGTTACTAAAATATTCAGTTAAAATTAACAGAACATCGTCACGTCTCTGGAGCACGGATTATTTTAAAAATTTATAATAACGTCAATCACGACAATAAATTGAAATCATTGTCACACAGGTAAACTTTACAGTTACTTAGTTGCATTACAATTCAGGTTTGTGACTATTCCCGCATTCAGACTTCCAAAGACAACAGCGGATAATGATTATAAAAAGATTCAGCTAAAAGAAAACTAAGTGGCAATGGAAACTGTCAGATTGTCAACACAGCCATTTGACTTCAAGCAACCTTTTGCGTACATATTGCATTCGTAGCCCTCAGTAAGTAAAGTATCTTGTATGATTTGCCAACAAATGCAATTAACCTTATTCTGATCAAGCATCATTCAAAGCTATCAAGAAAAAATGAAAGTACAGATAACGTTGCAAAACATTCGCTTACAAGTTTACATATCATAATTACTCCTCGCAAATTAAAGAAGTTGATGCAATTTTACAAATATGATTCAGATTATTGGATATTAAGTAACAATCGAAGCTGTGAAACCGACATTACAGTCATCTCGGTGCGTGCAAAAACATGTTTTTGCATCTTTATATAAAGCGATTACTCGTAAAGTAACTTAACTATTTTCACAAAAATATGATTCAGCTTATGAAAATTAAGCATCAATCAAAGCTATCAAAATGATAGTACAGCCATAGCGTTGTAAGTTAAACATTAGCTTACAAGTTTGCATACCATAGTTACTCCTCACGAAGTAAAGAAGTATACACAACTTTACAACAAACATAAATAAGCGTATCGAAAATCGAGTGACAATCAAAGCTGTCAAATTCACATTACAGCGATCACGTTGCATACAAGACATTTAACGATTACTCGTGAGTAATTAAAGTACCTTATTATATTTTCCACAAATATGATTCAGCTTTTCGATAACCAAGCATCAATCAAAGTCATCAAAATAATAGTACAGTCATAGCGTTGTAAGCAAAACAATGGCTTACAAGTTTACACGCAATAGTTACTCCCCATTAACAAAAGACGTTTACGCAATTTTACAACAAACATGATGAAGCTTATCGAATATTTTGTAAAAATCAAAGTTGTCAAATCGACATTACAGTCATCACGTTGTGCACATGACATTTGTTTGCAGGTTTACATAGAACGATTACTCGTAAGTAAATAAAGTAGCTGATAATATTTCACATATTATCACATTTTCACATATTTCATATTTAACAAATATGATTCAGCTTATTGAAATTAAGCATCTGTCAAAGCCATCAAGAAGTGATGGTACAGTCAGAAAGTTGTAAGCAAACATCGGCTTACCAGTTTACATTGATAATCTTATCGAATATTAAGCGAAATCAAAACCGTCAAATCCACCGCACATTCATTACGTTCCAAGCAAAAAATTTGCTTTCATGTTCGCATAGCATAATTACTCCTCTGAAAGGGCAGAAGATTTCAAGATTTCAAGAAGACTTACAAGATTTTACATCAAATATGTTACATCTTGATGTAATTTAAGTAGTAATCAAAGCTGTCAGATGGACAGTGCATCCACTACAATGCAAATACAAATATTTTCGCTACAAGTTTACATTGCATAGTTGCAAGTCAAAAAGTATGACACATCAACGGTTTTTGGGACGTCTATTCCCTACAATTACTGCGACAGCACGGTTTGCTTTTGTAGTTTCATTATCGAAACGTTTTCTTTTCAAACTTCTGCGGGTGTTTAGAACCATGATTGGTTGAGCAGTTGTGTGTGTTGTTGGCGGTTTCTTTACGCTTTCGGTCGTTAAACTTTGTTGGCTGATTGAGTTTGAAGAAGAAGGTCCCACGCCGTTGATGGGATGGTTATGAATATTTGCTGCTTTCCAGGCTTCGGTCATTTCTACAAATACATCAACCGTAAATCAACTTCATGTAAAAACTGGTGGGATCGCTAAAATCGATATGCAAAATTAGAAAATTGATCTCATGGCTTACCTGAAGTTAGATCAGAATAGTTGATCTTGGCACGGCTAGAGGTGTTTAATGAAGCTAGTTGAAACGCCATATTGGATGACGGTAGATTGGAATCGCCAATAATTTGTGTAGCTGAAGGTTGAATCTCGGTGTTCGAAGTTGACTTCTGGTTTTTCTGTAGTTCAATTAGTTGCATCTAAACAATACAAACATTATTATTGGTTTGGTAGCCGTCATTTACAAGCGTAATCTATCACCAGTTAAAATTAAACAGTTACTAAAAACTAACCATAGCAACTTGGGCGTTGTCTTCAGCTTCACGTGGAACATGATGATGAACGTCAGCTGTATCTAAGATCGGTATCTGAATATGATTTTGCAAAAGAAGTAATGAGTTAGGGTTCAGCTCATCACAGTTACTTGCCGAAGTCGTATTTAAAGGAGAGTTCAGGGTCCTCATCCGGTTGTTCTACGCGAAACATTAGTACATATCAATAGTTAAGCAAGGAACCGTCATAAAATCAGCGAAGTAATGCCATTAGCTCTGTAGTAACCCTGGCGAAAGTTAGATTAGTTAGAGTTAGAATCTCCACTTACAACAGTGTTCCCGGAATTTCTTTGCACCTTTGAGCATCGAGGTCCTGGTCTATTTTTCAACACACAATGCTGTGGTGGGTCACATGGTTGCACGGTTCCTGTAACTTTTCCAGAAACCTCTGATAATAATATCTCACAAAGAAAATGTTTTAATTTCCGAAAGCGCTACTTACCATTATCATTCACGGTTGCGACTTGTTTTGGAAGTGGCCTACGCACAGTAACTTCTTCGTTCTAGAAATTTGCAGAAAATCAATTTTAATCCGACACATAATTTCCCTGATTCGTAACCGCTACTATTTATTTGAGCTTAATTTTAAAACTCACCATGATAATTACTTTTTTGGAACCACCTGGGGGGATAGATAGCCACCACTGCAAGCTTAAGTAAATGATTTTGCCGCTAGGTAGTCGATATGGAAGCCCTGCCGACATCTTGTTATTACTATCCACATAACCAGGTAGATCAGGCACTGCATCGTCCTGAGATGACCCATTGACTGAGTCATCGAAGGAGTTATCACTTTCATCCCTCTGAATAACCTGGTAACCCAATTTACAAAAAAAAATGTCACTTTTAGCAGTACTAAGCATGCACGAACTCTACATCATTAATACAAACGAACTGTAATCATGGAACTCACGATTCTGTTCAGAACTACCGAGCAGTCGGGCAAATTTTGCAAGAGAGGTCGCTGAATTTCTCTAAGCACAACGACGTCATCATCACCGTCAGGGTCACGATCCACGTTTACAAGAGCATCATGGACTGAGTTGTTGACACTAATTTTCTTTGCCCTTTTGCGTCGACTCTTTTCTCCCACGAACTTAGTAGGACCAGCAGGTAGTTGAAACTTCCGTTTCTTAATAGCATTTCTAGTAAACCCGTTATTAATCAAAATTCGTCCAAGCGAACACTCGAAGTCATCCTCAGTGAGGAAATCAAATCCACTTTCGAATAAATGAGCATCGATTATATGCGATGCTCTAGAGTTTGCAGCAACTCGTTCACCACACTGAGTGCGCATGGGCTGTTCCAGTTCGTTCAAACGGAATCTTGAATTTTTTACAACTTCGTCTACTTGGAACACACAATAGTAATATCGCGCCATGGTATTTGCAAATGTAGCCGATGTTACTCCAGTAACCGCCTTCAAGTTTACACACTTTTAGTTAATTTCCTCAATACTGTTCTGACTAAGAGATCAGCTAGATGTTACTGTGTGACACGAATCGAAACTGGACTTGAAGATTCAAGAATACTGCAGAGAAAGAATTATGGTATGGTGACAACAAGATGGCGAAGGAAAAATGCTTAGAATGGAGAGCTTAGCCTACATGTACTACGGAGAGCTTACAGGATTTTTCTATTTCCGAAACCATAACAGGAAATCTATTCAGGAGGTTTTACAGCGTCTTGACCCTTTACACTGAGTTACGCGGTTAATACTCTATTTTTACATTCGTGCTCCGTCCATTATTGAGCATGAGAAGGATGGTCGTTTTACTTTTTGAAGCAACTGAACTCCATGCACTTGCACAAGTAGGAAATGTAAAGCCATTGCGAGTATCAATAGAGTCGGGGGATATTTTTCCGTCCCTTCACCTTCAGCAGGGCCCCTCGTCCATTATTGAGCATGAGAAGGATGGTCGTTGTACACTTTGAAGTACCTGAACTCCACGCACTTGCACAAGTAGGAAAATGTAAAGCCATTGCGAGTATGAATAGAGTCGGGGGATATTTTTCCATCCCTTCCCCTTCAGCAGGGCCCCTGAGCGATGAAGGGCACTTGTGTCTCAAAGGGGACAAACGCCCCTCCTATACCTTTAACATTATAGGGCAGTTATGCACCTTTTGGCATCCCTATCCCTTTACCATTATAGGGCAGTTAGGTACAAAAAGTGCATAACTGCCCTAAAAACATATTATTCATAGTTTTTTCTAGCGGAATGTAAATTGATAGTGCGTAATTCTTTCGACAGAAAATTCGCCATTTTTAAATCAGAGAATCCTCTTATGTTTCAGGTTTGTAGCCGCTGCGGCAGATGGACAATACCACAAGTTTAAAGTCTTTAAGCATTTGCTTGATCGAGTTCACGGTGATGAATCCACTCATAAATTCTTTTTTTTCAGAGCTGTTTTGCGCTGCGTCGCGGAAGCAAAAAGGAGGAAGTTTGGAGTCAAGTGTCGAACTGATTCGTAACACTATTGCGGTGATTGCTTCTACAACCAAAACTTATCGTTTGGGAAAGATCTTGCACTTGCAAGAAGAAGCCGCTAAGTCTTTGTGCACGTTCGACGTCCTTGAGAAGAAAAGTGGGACTGACCTTCGGAAAAGTAAAGATCCTCTCTTGCTGAAAGGCTACAGCACAACTAGATTTGCCACCCATTTGCATAAAATGCTCCATGAGTTTCTTACGAACTACAATGCGTTGGTAGTACTTGCGAAGAAGGACATTTCACTGGCGAACATTTGTGCTAAACCCTTTGTTCTGCGATTATGCTTTTTATTAGACTTTTATGACCTAATTGGAAAGTACTCTCGTGAAGTACAGTCAGTTAATTTGTTCAATGGCAAGGCATAAACATTGTGGAAAACTTACTCAGGCTTATAGAGCAGATGTTTGACGCTTTAAAGATGGCGTGGAGTACATCGTGTTATACACCTTTGTAAGTACATCTACCTAACTGCGTTCAAGAGTTGCAAGCTTATTCTTCCTTCAGGGGTGAAGTAATTTTTGAACTGCAAGTGGAGAAAATTGGCAATTGTAGCCCCTTAGAAGATTTCATTAGAACAGAAGCTGAAAATTTTTCGCAATCTTGTCATGCTTTTTTGTCTGACTTTCGTCGTGGACTTGGAGCAGTCGAAGAGTACAGTTTTATCTGGATTAAAGGATGTTCTGTGTAAACGATGTTTTGAATCGTGACGCTGCTGAAGTACGTTTGGAATTTACAAGGTATATTTGCAGTTTCCGTATCAATTTTGCCAAAAACATTTCAGATGAGGAGTTGAATGAAGAGCATATACTTTTAAAACGGTATGTTCACGGTTTTTACGTGAAAGAGCATTGCATCGAAGATGAGATGGCATTCTATATTGAACTTCTCCATACCAGAAATAACTTCCCTCATATTTCGCAGTTGCTTGCCATTTACTGCACCCGAACGTTTTGTGAGTCCATCTTGGAAGGCTGCTTTTCAGTTCTTAAGTGTCTATTAGTTGGTAGGGAAAAATTGTGCCTTAAGAAACTTGCAGATGCTGTATTCATCCATGCTAATGGACCTGCGCTGGGAGAGAATAGTGAAAAGCTTGTTGAAGATGTCTCGAATAGTAGGTTTGGATGTCCAGCTAACTGGCATTTTCTTTCTTTTCAGAACTTCTTGTCCTCAACAAATCAAAAGTAACAATGTTTTGCAGGTTGTTGACCGATTAGAATAAAGGAAGTTTTTCCACGCAGGATGAATTTCTGCTCAGACATTTGTAAAGTAAGAGCTTTATGAAAAATAAAACTGCTGTTGTTGATATCCGGTGCTTTTTATGATAATTGCTTAAACTAGTCCACATGCTCCTGGAATTTCAAGTAACAAGTGTTTTTGAAAATCAGAATTTGAGCTCTTTCACTTTTTAGCTACCGTCGACTTAAAAAAGGTTGAAGTAATAGACAGATGAAGTTCAATATGTTGCTTCCCTTAAAGAATCAGGAGGATCAATTCAAATTTCTCGGCAAATGACGTCTGGAAAATGCGAGTCTACTATCCCAACGGTTTAAACTTGACGGAGGCATAAAAAATGAAAGCTCTTTTATTCTGGTTTTCGAAATACTCCCTTACCAGGGACACAACGAAGAGTTTGTCGGCAGTAAATTGGAAATAAGGCAGTAGGATTTGCGAATACCGTTCTCCGTTACTATGAAAAGTGGTAACGCCATCTTGTTAGTAGCACCCGCATTTCGCCGATTCTAGTTGATTCTCGCGGAAGATTTACTTTGTTTGATTGTAAGTAGACTGCACATGGTTGAAACTGTTTAAAAAAGGAAGCTGTGCTTGAATCCTTTACATGTAAAACGTTACTTAATAAATGAGAACTTTTCTTATGCCTACGGCGGTGCTTTGAAAGATGAGGTCCAACTTGAAAGATGAAAGATAAAGATAACGTCTTTGGCAAACCCTGAGTGATAAAGATCAAAGATGAATGATAGGTGATCAAAACTTGAAAGATAAAGATGAAAGATAAAATATAGATGCTTAAAACTTGAAAGATTAAAGAAAGAGATATCTTTTGCAATTTTGTTTAAAAGATAAAAGATTAAAGATGGGAGATAAGGTTTAAAAATTTTGGTTAAACAATTAAAATATCAATGAATGGCAAGTTTATCCTAGAAATTGGTTATTAGGCGCAAAACTGTTACAATTAATCATCCTAATACGCTAAAAAATGGTTGAATTTCCGAAATCACGCCGGAAAAGTATCTTTCAATGAAACAACAAAATATCTTGAAAGGTTAGAGATAAAGATGAAAAATAGAATCCTGACTCTTGAAAGATAAAAGATATAGATGAAAGATAAAATCCTCATTCATGTAAGATAAAATATCTTTCATCTTTCATCTTTATCTTTCAAGATATCCCTCATCTTTCAACTTATCTTTCAAAGCACTGGCCTACGGTCATGTTAAAACGCGTAAGGTAGACGCTGAAAATGTACAAATTCAATCCTCAAATTTAAGTGAAGGCACAGTACCTATAATTGATCTGTGAAATAAACATGACTTCCTGGAATCATCCGGCCCATCGGGTTGCGGAAAAACAAGTTTAGGTGGTTTAGATCAGGTTGCATTTCGAAGCATCAAAGCACATCATGGTGACAGGGTAACGTTTGAAGTGTCAAAGTCTCAGGCTGTATGCAATCTGTTTACAAGAGCTGCGCATCATCGATCCGTCTTTGTGTTGCTGCTTGTACAAAATCTGTTCCTCCAAGGGAAGTACCGAACTATATCATGACAAGCCAAGACAATTATCATGTTTAACAGCCCGCGTGATCACAGTACTGTTACCTGTCTAAACAAGCAAATCTACGGTAGAAGCAAGTGCGGTCTCTTGATGTATGCCTATAACGACGCAACAAGTAAACCTCATGGCTATCTATCTACTCATTGACTTGTATTCTAACTTCTAACGTACCACGTGAATAAAGACCACGTAACTCGGTGTTTGCAGATGAAGAAACTGTGCTTTACGTGAATGATGATTAAATCAGAACAACAAAGTAAATTGTTTTGAATCTCTGTCATTTATTCAACATAAATGAACCTCCCGGGCCGGCCGCCTCCCCCGCCCCCCGGGAAAATGGAGGGGTTGGGGAGGATTTTAGCATCTCGACTCGTGTTTCATTAACATTTCACCACAAGCATGAAGAGAATTACACAGGCATTCATGAGGAACACCGGTATACATAGCATTCTTGAACACTGATTCCATTAAGGGAATCAACTGCTTTTGCTCTAATTGAGCTTTACCCCAGTGACCATGAACATGAAAAACATACTGAGACTCATTGTTAATAATGACACGATCCGAGTTACAATACACCTTCTTACGATGAAAAAGTTGCTTCTCAGAATCAGTGGACGGCCCGGGAGTGTCAACCTTAGCTCCAGGCGGAGGGCTGGGCTTTGTCTTCTGTTTTGGCGGAGACGGAGGAGATGGCGGCGGCGAGAGAGGCATCTTTTTCCGCGAAAAAACCCACTCCTCGTCGTCATCATCAAATTCGTCTTTCTTTGGCGTAGGTTTCACTGGCTGCTTCTTCCTTGAGAGTGAAGTCTTCTTCTTTGCTTGCTGATCCTTCTGGCTGGTAGGCTGGAAATCATCCTCCTCGATGATGTCAGGAGAGGGGCACCTCATGGTTTGATCCATTTGACTCATCTGAAAAACGAAAAAATGAGAAAAATGAATTTCACGGTACACACATTCTTATCACCACAGACGAGGACAGTTCGCATACACACACACACACAAAGAATTGGTTAAAAACTTACTTTGGTAGGTAGGTTTCAATTGCAGTTTGAAGACAAGGCAGTAGACGTACACGAAGGGTTACAAACCCGTCTTGGAAGGCACACTGGATACGTAGGTAATCAGAACCTGGTTCGTTGCCGTTAGAATCGACCAAGTACAATATAAACTGATCTTCTAAGTAAATCAGGGGTTAAGATTCCGGGGTTTAAATAAACCGACTCGGGGGAAATTCGCTTTGCCAGTTTCTTCTTTGAACATTTCCTTGTGCGGTGTCGTCCACAAAACCACAATCACGACATCCGAACTGACATGCATTTTCGCCATAAATAGTAGCCACACTGACCAACACTGCATCCGGTCAACTACTGAATTTTCTGCAGTTCTTCAGCGTAATATTTAGAGAAAATTTCATCACCGTTCCCATCCTCTGAAACTTATGTAACCGGATACGTTTGCGCAATGCGCTTTACTTCAAACAGCTCAGAGCTCCAGCCGGGTTTGTATCCTCTAGTAAATTGCGATTTTTGGTTGATTATAATCCTTACTTTGTCGTTTATCTTGTATTTCCCGCGATCCAACGAGTGAAACGTTTTCCCCTTGTGCTTTTTGAGAAAAGCTTGTGCTTAAGTCTTTTCAGCTACTTGAATCGGTGCCATTCCTATGCTTCTATGAAATGCATTGTTATAATTATTGGTAGTCCAGTCCAGATCCTTTAGGAAATACTTTCTGCCAGTCTGCTTAATATGCCTATAAATTCTGCTCATTATCGTCCTGTGAAACCTTTCTGACATGCAAGTTTTAGTACTTCCTCGCGTGCTGAAGAGCAAAATTCCATTTGCGTTTAGATATTCCTTCACTAGCCTGTTGTGGAACTCTTTTCCAAAGTCAGACCATACACGGTTAAAGAGGGTGACGGGTTTGCAATGCTGTAATAAAACAGAGCTCCGTTTTAAATTTTCCGCGCCAGATGGCGCTGCTCAAGCCTCCGCTGCCGTATATATATACCTGAAAACTTACCGCACTAACTAGCGCTTATCGAAAAATTCAAATCTGAAGTCCTAGACTTCATCTTCTGTACAAAAGGACTTTCTAGACCTACAAAAGGCCTTCCCAGCCCTACAAAAGGCCTTCCCAGCCCTATCAAAGGCCTTCCTAGACCTACGAAAGGCATTCCAATACCGACCAAAGCCCTTCCAAGCCCCACAAAAGGCCTTCCTAGACCTACAAAAGGCATGCAGTCCAGGGCATGACAATTCAAAATTCGCAATTCACAAATCAAAATTCACAATTCAATTTGAATTTGAATTGAGTTTTACTGGAGAAGATGAATTTGAATTGTGAATTTGAATTTCAGTCCAGGCAAAGAGGGTGACGGCTTTGTTATGCTCTAGTAAAACAGAGCTCCGTTTTAAATTGTTGGCGCCAGGCGGCGCTGCTCTACATTCTATTCTAAACGCAAATGAACTAATTCATGAGTCAACGCTCAGCCACCAGATAGCGCTGAGCATAACTGAAAATAAAACATGATGGAAACCAAGAACAACTAAACGGTATCCAAGCCAAACTTAGTTCTGCAAATGAACAACCCATGAAATACATTCCCAGTCTCATCAAACGTCCTTGATCGTCCTATCAAAGGCCTCCCGAGTTCAATAAAAGCCTCTCCCAGTCGTTAAAAAGGCTCTCCCTCTCGTGGCAAAGGCCTTCCCAGTCGTGGCAAAGGCTCTTATATTCGTGACACAGGCTCTCCTATTGCGTACCTCGGTTCACTGGACCAGGACCAGTCAACGGAATGCCAGGACCGCATCCACCGTTGCCACCGGGCGTTGCCTTCAGTCCCCCACCAGG
>VRMD01002761.1:0-12410 GCA_009872375.1 Sminthurides bifidus | reverse complement strand
GCAGAAGATGGGCGTCAAGAGTAAAAACGCAAGTGAAAAATTAGTGCTAGTCTTCATTTTCGATGCGATATGACAATTTTAAAGCAGAATAGTTTTCCCACAGAACAATTCTAACCTAGACACCATGAGTTGAGATCTAACAATTAGTAACGATAGATAGACACAAAATTCACCACCTGGACGTCACCCGGCTTTAAAAGTTACTGGTGTAAAATACGTGATCCCACTGCTCTATTTGCGAATTAAAGCTCACTTGAACAGATTCGTATTGCATGCAAGCCAGGAAAAAACAAAAGGAGCATCAGCGATCTTTTGTTGTTGCAATGCATCCAGACAAATAATGCGATAAAAATTTTCAGTGATGACGCCTATGGCTTCCAGTGAATCCAACACTCGTTGGGAAGCACCTTACCTTGAAAAATATTTGGGTAAACAGGATTTGCATTTGATCAATGCTCTTCTCCTGATCTAATGAGGGGGATGATGAGACTCCGGCAAACAGGTTTGTATCCAGACACTAACATTTAACGTGGCATTTCAGATCTTAGCATTGAGAACCTTCGCGAATACCACTCTGTGGTTGGAAATGTACACTCCTTGGTTGGAGATTCTTGTACTTGAAGTCAAACCAATGTCTTGCACCAAAATTGTGAGGTGTCAAAAATTTCCATACGTAGTCTGGGCAGACTCTATGTGGAGGTTTTGGTAGTTACATAGAGTCTGGGAAGAAATTTAAACCAGCGATGGGAGCCATCTCACAAAGGCGATACCACAGACGCCCGCAGTGACATGCAGGTTTGGGTAAAACTCCGAGGGGTTGAAATTTTGACTCGCAAAACCTCATGTAAATAAGGGCCAATGAATCCCCCGATGTATCACGGAAACGGGTAGTGCTACGGCCTTGGTAGGTATTTCAATTAATTCGTCGTTTGTTTCGAAGCATATTACAAGGAGTGAAAAATCCTACCCGTAAATCTTCGCATAAAGCAATCGGCTAGTATTTTATAAAGCTGATGTATTTCATAGCTGTAAATAAGATGGCATTCACGTCAGCTCCTTTGACTCTAAAAACTTGGCCATTGAGACAAACGTATCATCTTAGAACCTTTGTTACGTACCCCTGCCATATATATGTATTGATTACCCCTATTAACTCGCAAAAAACACACCTTGTGGCCCATATCTCTCGAAATGCTAGTGTATTTGGATTCCAGTTTTTTTCGTTAAATTCTCCGATAAAAGTTACATCTGTGTATATAATTCCGTTAGCTCGGGTTCAACGCTTCTATTACTTTTAATTGGGGATAACAGATTTTAGGGCAATTTCAAAAAACTAATTTCAATATTTTATGCGGGTAATGACGTGCTAATGAAGAGCTAAATGAGCTATCATTGAATTCTCCTCTTTTGACTCTATAGTATTGGCTACTTAGATATGCGTGCCATCATGGAACCGTTATGACGTACCCCTGCCGTATATATGTAATGATTACCCCTGTTAACTTGCAAAAAACACACCTTCTGGCCCGTAACTCCAAAACCGCTCGTCGAAGTCGATTACGGTTTTTTGCATAACATGGTCCGGTTGGAGTTTTATCAGTGTACAGAATTCAGTTGGTGTGCACCAAGTGGTTCTATTTGTTTTAGTTGAGGCTAACAGATTTTTAAGGCTTATTTTGGTTCCCCTCAAAGCGCGTTGGTATTCATGGTGGATGGGAGTTGTTGGCACTGCTGCTCCATCCAATGGATCCTACGGACAGACCGGGAGGTAGATGGTTGAGGAGAAGGTGGTTGGGGTGGCACCTCGTCCATCGGCATAGGTGGATAACTAGTTGCTTTTCGGTTGGAACAGAAGCAGCACTGATTTCAGGAGTTGGAACTTTTGAAGGCACTGTGGTTGGAGATGACGAAGATGGATTTTGAGATGAAAGGAAGAACGGGTTAACTTTTTATTCCTCATCTAGAATGTTACCGGTAATTACCGGAGTTGGAGCAGTGGTTGGGCGAGTTGGAGGCGATTGAGAAGGCTGGATGGAGTTGGTTGGAGATGGAGTTGTTGAAGGTGGCTGAGAAGGATATTGAGGGTGGATAGCGCTTGAAGGGAGATCCCTTCAGGAAACTCGGCATGGAAAAGTGGTACGAAAACTCATTTTCGATGTGTTGAGATGAGGTGGAAGAACTCCCGTGTAAAATAACATAGGAAGTTGGCTCAGCAAGATTTGGAAATAAAAGATTGGTTCCTTTAAGAGTGGATTGAGATTGGAGAAGCGCAGCACGTTTCCATGGAAACCACACCAGAACCCGAGTTGGACAACACTATTTCAGTCAAAGCTGGAGGCACAGAATCAGAGTTGGAAGTTGATTCAGCAGTAGGAGTTGGATTAGGAAAGATAATGTCCTCAATATCCATATTTAGGATCATTTCCTCCTCATCTGGAACGATGGAAAGGTTCAGAGTTGGATGTTGAGTTAGAGGAGATGGCGAATTATTTTGAGCCATGATTAATTAATTCAAGTTGGAATTGAGTTAATTCTAATTGTAAGGACACTAAAGAGTTGAAACAAGAGATTTAAAGAGTTGGAGCAAAGAACTTAAATTAAACCGAGTTGGTACTTTCACACGTAATTGAACTTGTAGAGCGGTCACTGCGGAGCCAAATCGAAGAGTATGGAGCGGTCGAACGACGGGAACTGAACTATGGCTTCTTCTTCCTCCTTGTCGAGTTGGAGTGCATGGTACTGCATGAGGGAGCCTGCAACGTTGCAGAAACGTTTTCTCCTTCCTCCGCAGTCACCGATGCGGGTGGGATCATCACAGAGCTGGTTGGCTGGAGAGAGGAGAGAGATGGGCTCGATGGACTAGACGAGATGGAACGAGGTCTGTGATTGGTTGGAGCTTGATATGCAGCTGGAAAGGAATGCGAAGAAGGTAAAGAGTGCACTATGGTTGGAGAATTGGAAGTGCGCAGCACATCGGTATGTCCGGGTTGGACAGAGTAAAAGGATATTCATGAAGCGTCAGAGGTGGAACGTTTAATATGTACAATAGTGCAGTTAGAGTTTGTGAAAGTTGACTTTTCCGTATGTTCATCATGTGAGCTGAGGGAACTTGAATGCGAGTTAGAAAATGACACGTGATGTGAGTTATGAGTTGTAGAATCTAAAGTGGAATTGGAATCACGAGAATTTGAACTAGTTGGATTTTCAGAAATTACTGATGGATTTGCCACATCAAATTGCAGTTCTTGTGCATTGATGATAGGGAGATAGTAAAGTTTTAGTTACAGATCTGCGTGTGCAGAAGTAATATTTGTACATTGAGGGTCTGATGAGTTTACGGGTTGGATGCAACAGGTGAAAGGAGCTAATTGCTCAATTCAAATCACTTAATTGCTAGTATTGTACTAAAAGGAAATAACCGAGAAATTATCTCGCTTTCGAGGTAATTGCTGGCTTAACATATCGTAAACAGTGCAATAATGGTGAAAAGGGCCCGCAGTTAATTCAAAGCCAAGTATAGACGCTTCCCATAGCTTCGTGTTCCGAGAAAATGCTAAGTTAAAGCCATGATGCATCACTAAAATTCATTATGTTTATTATAAGTGATTGGCGTATTACTAGTCTTGAAAATACTGCGGTACACAGACTGAGTAGCGGTTTGTTTTAGAGGCGGTTTATATTAGAATACATTCCAAGTATTCTAAAATAGCTTGTAAAAAATAGCGTTCGGTATTAATTTTTATCTGATTTCATTCGTCCTTAATGTAATTAATCATTTTGTTGTCAAAGCTGCTGTTGAAGCCTCTATGTGTTTCCCGCTGTCAAAAAGAACTGATATTTTCAGGTTTGATGGATACAATGGCGTGAATGTGCTGGTGCAACGTTGTAGTGCACTAAAGAAATTTTCTTCAATGAGCTGAAAAATGGCTTGAGGAAGGTAAATTCTGAAAAATGATATCCATAATTTAAAGCCATAGTGGAGCGTCCAATGGATCATGGAATATCAATTAGTTGCAATAATCATTGATTGATTGCTTCTCCTTTCTGCTTCGGCCGAAGTGCGAGGGAAATATCGTGACTAAATGGAGAGCTGAATTGAAGCTCTAGTGGCCGAGGCAGTAAAAGAGGACTTCGTGAACATCTATTCAACTATCGTGAACTTAAGGGGTTTGCATGTGTAATCTTTATACGGCATGGGAACGAGGCTTTTGATTTGCCCTTGCTTTTCTTAACAAATCTGATATGCTTATTGTATTAGATCTGATTGGTCTATTTGCCTGGCGTTTCCCGTTCTGCTATGGCGCTGTGTCCAACTTTTTCATATAATGGCACTCACATTACTTTTATTCGTCCATCTCTAAAATTAAATCAAGTGCCTTACAGTCACCGCCGAAAACCTTGGGAAAGCTCTTGGCTTGTAATTTAGCCGGGATTGTTGACCCTTTGGTCCTCCTACCTCCAGCCAAAATGTTCCTCCAACAACTCCCTATTTTTGGAGATATGACGTCCGAAAGGTCATTCGAATTCTAAAATTCGATTTTCTTATGGCATTTAAAATGGGAAAATCACTAGCAGGAAGCCCCCTATCATGGCCACATTTGGCCAACCGAAGTGAATTTCTGAAAGATTCGGACAAGGTTTGTACTTTATCAGTATCTTTCAGAAATCGAAAATCACGATAGGGAGGAAGCATCACTGCTCGTGTTTTTCCGTTTTTAAATGCCACTAGAAAAACACGTTTTCGCAATTCGATTGACTGTGCGGAGGTCATAACTCCGAAACTAGGGAGTTGTTGGCGGAAAAATTTGGCTGGAGGTAGTAGGGCGAGGAGGTTAACAATCGTGGTTAGGTTAAAAGCCAAAAACTTTCTCAAGGTTTTCGTCGGTGACTGTCAGAGCAGAGTTAACAATAAGTTCCTTATTTTAGAAGGTCATCCGAAAGGCAGATACACGACATTCAGTTGTTCTGCAAATGTTCTCACATCAGAAAATTCTTTCGAATTCCATTTCGTACAATTTTAGGCGGAAACTCGTGAGATTGTGGCTATTAATTTAAAAAATATCGCTCGACTTATTTTATTAGTTACACTCGATGCTACTTCATATTCCATTCCAAGATATGAAACTGAGCGTTGCATTTCATACGCAACTGCATTCTATCTTAGCTTGCACGAATAGCATATATGTACATACTTGACGTGAATAAGAATTCATAGACTTGACTTAACAGAATCGTTTCCATGCGCTAATAAAGTAGTTAGGCGGCGCCTGATGTAACGTTATGTGTGTTTACCAAATATGGCATGGTTTTTGTAGTCCAGTACTTCTGCACTTCCACGCTTCTAAGAACTCAGGTGAATTCACAAACGCTGCTCTCCCTCTAAATTGTGGAGGTGTGATTGCTGCGGATTCCTCTGGTGATAAATTGTGTCGCGAAACTTCACACCACATCTGTAAGCCAGAGACATAACACAATGAGCCTCATACACACGCACAATCGCGAAATCATACCAACACTCCAACGGGTTTGCCCGTGTCAGCTTTCAAGTTGCAGTATCTTCTAAGAATAATCATGTTATTAAACAACGCGGAAAAATTCCACCTGGAATGATTATTATAATAACCACATTATAATACGCATGATTTGCTTCGTACTTACCTGCGCATGCGCAAGGTAGAACAATTGCTCTGCCGTATGCCTCAAACCGGGAAGGATCTGCCCGTCGCCTTTTTTAACTGCATACGATTGATAGGCTTTATAGGCTAGTTTCAGTCCCAAGTTGTCAGCCACACTCTCATCCACAAGGGATTGTCTCCAAGGAATCTTGTAAGAATTCAGGCCATTTGAGTAACCGATGCCATTTATAACTGCATACGATTGATAGGCTTTATAGGCTAGTTTCAGTCCCAAGTTGTCAGCCACACTCTCATCCACAAGGGATTGTCTCCAAGGAATCTTGTAAGAATTCAGGCCAATTGAGTAACCGATTCTCAGCCACCAAAAGTTTTTCGAAGCATGTCGTATCAAATTGAACTGATGCGGAAAATTTTATAAGATTCACATTAAACTTACGATAACTTTTTCGTCTTCGACTGTGTAATTTGAGAATTCCGATTCAAAGCAAGAAACCGCAGTTTTATAACCGGCCTCTGTTTCTGAATCCCAAATATTGCCAGCACTACCGTCAGCACTGTGTTGCCGACCTGATTTCAAACAACCACAAGATAAAACGATTGAACTCTTTCGATGCATGCATCAGCACAAAAGAGGCGTTCTTACCTTTAAAATCGAAAACGTGGACCAATGAATGCGCAATCAGCGATCCGATGGCACCAAAGTTGAGGTACCTGAAAGTACATATGGGGAGTTTAGCTGCTAATTGGGATATAGCGTTCAAATAAGTTGAGATTTGAACCAGATTCTTACTGTAAAGAGTGGCCAAAGTAGAAAGGTTCCTGGAGGATTCCGGCAGTAATGGCTGAAAATTAAGGGCATGGAGATTACAACTGAGGACATTTCACCAAATTAAGCATTAATCAAGGCTGCCTATAAACTGTAGAACAGTCTATAAAAATTGATCTGTATTGTAAAATAAGTTACGATAAGTGTACTGTGTAAGACATACTCAAGGAGTTGTGTTTCGGCCAATAAACCACGGCAACGTCCAAGGGGTCCGCCACCCACCTAGGAAAGATGAACTATTATGAACGTCTTTAGAATTCATTGAATAATTTTCGATTCAAAGTTAAATTCAATGAACGGCATGTCAGTGGCATGAGGTCATGCCGTCATTACTCGACACTGTTTCAAAACTTTAAGCTAATCTTTAGGAAAATTTTAGCCAAACAACAGCAACAAGTTTCTACTGACTTTTCATAGTCGTTGGATTTCTTGATTTCCTTCAAATCCTCTTTGCTCTTCCATTCAAGAAGTTCCGCAATGTTCTCAAAATGGTTGTTGTTTTTGTCCAGAATTAGCTATCCGGACGGCAAAAAAAAACAACAATTACTATGATTATGTCACCACACTGTGCATGACATTGGTTACTTTGTACAAGTTCAGCGCTTACGTGGTAATAGTACTCGTGTAAACCAGTGGTAAAAGCTGCAGGATTCTTAGTCGGCTGAGTTAACCAATCCGGATGACCAACGTATACTTTCAAGCTGTCTAATTTTCCTTGCACTCGATTTCTGACTTCTTTGGTCATCCAGGAGAATCTGGAGGTACTTTGCAACGATCCTCGTAACGTTTTTTTGATTTCGTCAACCAGTTCTCCTATCTAAAAACATGCCACAAGTATGATTTACACTATATCCGCCATGAAAACATTAACAAGTAGTTTGACCCCAGCTAAAATGTGTTCCGTGTGCACTTATTTTATGTTTAAGCCAATAGTAACATACCAGAGGCTTCAGTTCCTCATCAAAGTATTCTTCCACAAAGTAATATGTCAACGCCATGGAAAAGTGCTCTTGCGTCTTTGCAGCACATAATCTCCACCTGAATTAGGAAAAAAACAAAAAATTAGACTTTACTGATAAAATACTTCATCAATCCCACTCGGAACTGATTACACTCCAGAATTCTCACATTGGCAAAGGCGATTCCATTTCATGAGTTGCGACTTGGTAATTAAAATAGAAATCTCGCAGCTCTTCAGTCGAGTCTTCAATCAGATCGTAGATGATCCTCCAGGTTAAGTAGTCATCTATAATAAGAAATCTTTGCATCTTCAACGGTCCTGTCCCCTGCATCTATACGTCATCTTGTTCAAAAACTTAAATCTGCATGATTCTTACGCAACGTATGCGAAGTGTCGTTGTCATTTATCAAGTTCTCCAGCATGTGGAAGTAGTGCGTGTCCCGGACTACGATTTTCGTCTTGTTCCAGCTCGATTTCATGGCCAACGGATCGTAGATTTCGGCGAAAACTTCTTCAAAATAATTGTCCCAGTTCAGGTGCTGAATAGCAAAAACAGTTTCACATTCAGGTATCACTCTCAAAGAACCACGAATATCATTTTCTGCCTGTAGTTCACTGCCAAGCAAAAGATTACCTGATGCTCTGTTTCTGTAAGAACATACAACTCCTCGACCGTGTACATGTTGTACAGCGCGGTTTCATTGATTCTATCAGCCGGTTCGGCAGTTGCCTGGAAATCATGAAGTAAGTCGGTTAGACCAACTCATATTCACATTCATCCAACTTACATATGACAATCAATCAGTTCAAAAGCTTTACAACATAATGTCACCNGCAGTTGCCTGGAAATCATGAAGTAAGTCGGTTAGACCAACTCATATTCACATTCATCCAACTTACATATGACAATCAATCAGTTCAAAAGCTTTACAACATAATGTCACCGTGTCATAAACCCAATTCGATTCACATACCATTGCCATAGATTGCTCAAAGTGCATGATATTCGCAGCAGTTTCGGCCGCCACCGTATGACTAACTCCGAAAACGGCTGCCCAGACTTCGATCATGAGTGTGGTATAAGCTTGCATGACGTGGTCAGGATGCAGAATACTCGATCTCGGAACCACAAAGTATGGTTGATCCATCTACAAGTTGTGAGTTGGAACAGATCCCCTATGATTTCAAAACCGGATCGAATGCTTAAATGCATCGATTGGAACCAATCACAATGACGAAGCGTGACAGTAACTGCATTGACTTGAAGATGAAACTTACTCACATAAATGACATTGCGTGACGCATCCTTGTTGTCAGTGTCAACTTTCATTGTAAACAAGTAGTTAGCTCCCAAATGACGACGTAAGCGCCCCAGGGCCGTTCCAAGGTCTTTGTTGAAGTCAACGAGCATGTGATCAATAAAAATTTTCAGCTCCGTGTAATTGTTTTCATTCGCTATAAAAGTTTGAAAATCCGAGTTAAACCAGAAGTTTAGTCAGCCACGGCCGTACCTTGGTTCAAGGGTAAATGAACTGCTGAACTTGTTGCGAAATAAAACCTAACCGAGGAGCTAAACAGTCGAGTAATTGCAAACGTGGCTTACTTTGGTGCATGCAGTCATCGTAGAACTTTTTCGCATCCTGGATAGGTTCCGGTCGGAGGGCGATGTCGTGGTCATGCATTAAAACTTCTGTTAATCAGTCGTTCCAATACGTGCATGAGCATTCATTGACTATAAGACTGTACCGCACGTTTCATCGCCATGACTTCACAGTTTAAAAACACAGGTCGGGCAAAGTCTGACTCACCGTTAATGGCTCTGGACACAAGCTCTCGACTCATTTCAAATTGATCCCATCTGGCAGCCGTGTCCGGGATAAGATGCACTGACCCCCAATCGCCACATCATCCTGGATAGGTTCCGGTCGGAGGGCGATGTCGTGGTCATGCATTAAAACTTCTGTTAATCAGTCGTTCCAATACGTGCATGAGCATTCATTGACTATAAGAATGTACCGCAGGCTTCATCGCCATGTCTTCACAGTTTAAAAACACAGGCCGGACAAAATCTGACTCACCGTTAATGGCTCTGGACACAAGCTCTCGACTCATTTCAAATTGATCCCACCTAGCAGCCGTGTCCGGGATAAGATGCACAGACCCCCAATCGCCACACGCGTATTCGTATGAAATCTTGACATGGATGAATGTGTCGGCTCAAGGATTGAAGCATGCTACCTGCGGCTTCGACGCATTCAGGTTCCAGACACACCTTGCTGCATTCCGAATCCGGGCATTTGTGAGGTTCCGGAGCGGGTCGGAAAGGTGAGGGCGTTTGGGGCCTCGTGGTGCCACTTGTTAAATAGGCGCTACTGGGTGTGACAGGTATTGAAGAGTTTCCTGGAGAACCAGCAAACGGTGTTATAAATGCCAAGAACAGGCTTTGTTTTTAAAGAGGCACTCACCAGGTGGCGTCACAGGCCGGTGGTCATGGTGGTCTGGTGAATTCTCAAGGTGTCCTGCAATTGTTGTCAAGCTTTGTTGGAATCACACAAATGAGTAATGTCAACAAATGGCAGGAGCCGATCTCAAGTCTATGGCGTTCTGCATGCTTGGGTAACATTACCGTGGCCATAACTTAAACAAACTGTGGTAAGCAAATTTTTTCACGACAACTTACGCAGTTTCGATCCTTGGACACCCACTGAGATAATCAAAGCAAGGCAAATGATAGACAAGACGGCTACGGTTGCTAACAAAATCTTGTCTAATGACCTAAGATTTTTGAGGGACGCACGCATGCTTCTAGACGTTGTCACGATAGACGCCGTGTCGTCGCAATTAAGTGATGACATTTCAATCGGCTAGTGCAAACTGACGAGGAAGGAGCACACGCCGTAAGACTCGCAGATTAAAATCTGACTGCAGACCACGATGCTAACCCACTTTGGTTGACTGAGCTCTCGTGTAAGCGCTCGTAGAAAACTAGTCGAGAGGAAGAGGAAACTAGGCGGTTGGTGGAGAAGATGATGTGAAAGTTTATTAATGTGTGTTGGTACAGTAAAAGCTGATAATAACCGTACACAATTACTCCGCCAGCTCATCTATATTTAATGCATGTGGGTGCATAACTAATGTCATTCATGACTATGTTTAGCATTTATTCGCAGTGTGTGACAAACGGCCAGGTGGGAACCAAAACAGGAGTTTGCTTGCACATTCCATTTAAAAGAACAATTCAAAGATGTTGCGAGAATACAAGTAGAGATTTACCACGCGATGAAGCGTGAACGCTTGCGTGATAAATTGCTACGAGTGAAACTCGAAATTTGCACAACGTCTCATTCGCGGATATGCAATTTCAAAGCCCAGATTTAACCAGCTGATGGGGGGATGTGTACTAGACTGTGGTGAATAAGCTGCCTTGCAGGAAATTTGTGTTTTTTCCTGACCTTGATGTTCTTGTGCTCGGGAACTTTTTTCTACTTTTGTGAAATTTTCTATGGGGGAATCCGAGCTCCTAAAACATGGCGACCATCCTATCAAGTTAGGATCACTAACGCATTACACGCCGCTTATTTCGCATGACTCGTCTGATTTTCTCACGGGCTTCGCGATTATGAGCATGACTTTGACATTGAATTCGGCTTGTAATCTTGCAAAGGTTAAGAAAAGGAGACGATGACGACGAACAGGTGGTTTTACATGTACACAAAAAATTAATTTATTAACCTTATAAAATATACTCTTTAAATAAGTTTAACCTTAGCTACTCCGTTTAATACATTTAGTTGTGCGCCGAACTAGTGGTAGTGTCGCTATTTGTTCCTGCAGCGATGCCGACGCTGCTAACGTTCTCTTCTGTACTTTGTGGCACGCTTGTGTCATGTGGGGTCGAAATGATCAGTTCGGACGCTGCCGTTGGGCTTATGGTTTCTATGTTTTCGAGAGCTTTCACGGTGACATCGGTCATGGACTGACTCGTTTCGTGGGTTCCATCGGGACCATGAGCTCCGGACTGGTCCGATGGATTGGGGTTCGGATCAGCATTAGGACTGAATCCGGTGCTGTCTGCAAACATAATGGTGCGAACATGCGTTTCGTCGTTGTTGACCCACGGACTTGAAAACTGGTCGTGGGGTCGTTGCACATGCGCAATCAATGCGTCCGTGGGGTACCACCGCTGCATTCCATGAGGCTGATGCCTAATGACTGGGTTTGGTGGCAAAGAATCTACTTGTATCGGTGGCATTGTGTGAACCCGCTTTCGTTTGAAGAGAGGACCAGCTTGTTGGTGAGGTCCGTGGTAGAAAACTGGTTGCTGAGATAGATTTAGTCGAGGTTCTCGAACAATACTTGAAATGTATTCCTGACCGTTGATCATTCGCTTCGCCGCTGGCGGTTGAAAGGATAGCTTCGGACCGCTGTTGAACGGCCCTCGGCTATTGACCTGGCTATTCAGCAATGGTATGTTAACTGGCCCTGGGAGCATGCGGCCGAAGAATTTCCCGTCAGAGTAAATAATGGGTGCAAGCATGGCGTGTGTCATGGCTGGGTGAGACCTTCCCGAGGCGACGGGTAGGGCAGGGCCTATTAGAGCTAAGGGCACTGGTGGCAGGGATTCCGGCCGGCCTAGATTAAGCCGTTCTTTTGGATGTTCCTCGGGGGGCTGGGACGGCCGGCCGTTTTCCGGCCTGTTGAACCCGTTAGGCGGCCGGGTGTTTGTGAGACGCACTTCATTGATATCAAAAACTCGGTTTTGTCTCCTGCTGGCGAGGACCACAGGCCGAGGCTTGAGTGCCCGAGAGTAAGGAAATAAACGTCTTTGGCGAACGTTCCTCGGTGGAAATATATGATTCGTTCCAGGTTTCAAGTAGGTGCCCTGAGGCACATCTGTGGCACGTGGGCCGAAGCCCTGACTGTCCAACTGTGTAAGAATGTACTGTAGATGAGGTGGGAGAACCACATCGGGGTCCGCACCTTTATA
>VRMD01002760.1:0-12410 GCA_009872375.1 Sminthurides bifidus | reverse complement strand
CCAATATTGGCTTCATATGGCATAGAATCCGAAAGTGAGAGCCTATTCTCGTGCATCATGTGCACCTTCATAAGACGCTATTCAGGCTCTCACGGAAGGCATTCATAGCCACGAAACAGGGATTTACTAGAGCTAAAGATTATGTACGGCACGGTCACGTTGGCATGGACAAAAGTTTCTCAGAAACTTTATAGTTTTGCTGGAAGAATTCGCCAAATATGGAGAAACTAAAACTACTCATGCAAGGAATTGCACTCAAGGGTTTCCACACGCGAAGATAACTTACTGTACGGTAGGGCATGGCGACACGGTGAAATATTCGCAGCTGCCGTGTCCCTTTTTCATTGTTGAAGTAATTGAACAGATTCCTTGCCTGGGAGACAGATTACCCGCTTAACCAGGTGATGTAACTCACTACACAGGGCCATATTTTTTATTCTCATCTGTGAAGCTCTCACGCAAAGTCGTGGAATCGGTCAAGAAGTTGTTCCGATCCATTTAATGTAACTGCTGCCAATTGTCTCGAAAGCTGGATTTTGTTTCTCCTTAGAGCAAGTTTGTACCGGAAACTCGGAATCTAAATCTGCTTAAGACGTACATATACACCAAGTCTCAGTTCAGGAAAGAGAGAAAAGTTTGCTTTCACATCGAATTTCATGTACTTGGAACACCAGTTGCTCCTGTATAATCACACGAATGTGAACCTGTAAATGCGTGAGTGAAGAGCCATTTGTCAAAATTAGTTTGCTCTGTTCCCCAACTGGGATTTCTAATCTTGAGGATTTCAGCGGTAGTGAATTAAGAGCAGATTGGCCGATAGACGGGCGCGTCTATTTCTTAGAAGCTCGTCGCGTGAACAGAGTTAAATTACCAATTTAATTTCCTCGAAGGAATTCCAATCCGAGGCTTAGTTTTTTTCCAGTGATTCCCAGAACCTCACACAATTTTGGTACATGTTTAGCAATCTTCTTTTACGTGCCATTCTTACCACCCCTGTAGCTCAAGGAATAGGGTTAGAGGATTTGAGCTAATGCAACGGTTCATACACATAAGACGAGAGTGTGGGTGTGGGTGACAGTAATTATATGAAACTACAAAGCTCTGCTTCAAGCTGAGCAAGTCATCTGTCACGTTCATCCTAAATAATTTTAATAATTTTATAGGAATATGGGTATTGACCTGGTCTTCATGCAAGTAGACTTCAGAATCAGTTTTTATAGAATTGCAAAAATTCGTATCTCACGCTCGTTAATCACATGGTAGACATTTTGTGAGCCGTGATCACTAATTGCTCGAGAAAAAAATACGTGTTGTCAAACGATTTGTTTCCCAATATGGATTCTTAGGTATCATCAAGAATATTAATATATGAAAAAACATTAATGACATTCTCGATGACCGAGACACAGTCTAGGTGGGCATGGACGCAAAGCAAGTACTACTTTACAAGCAATGTCTTTGCTATTTGTCAAAGAGTCTTTGACAAAGACGATTGAACTAGCGTAGCGTCATTACGTCGCTACTGACAGCTGAAGATGTCCATGTCATGTGAAGCATATGGTGATAAATTATCAAAGACCATAAAGGGAAGCTTTGATTGGGTACAAAATTTACATCAACACTTTCGCGTATTGCCATGACAATATCAAAGTCAAAGATCTAAAAACCAGACACTCTCATTTATCATTGTCAAATTAGATGTGTTTGAACAACTTTTTCCCAACTTGTTTGAGAACACAGAGTTAACGTTTTTATGAGATAAGGATTTCTTCCCTGGCGTGTCTTCTGCATTTGGAGTTTGGAGTGAGTGACTGTTAATGAGAGAGTAACGATCAACGTTTTTGTGCAGTTCCACACTTGTACTCCTGAAATTTCAGGCTTGAATAACGCTACAATATCAAATTGGAAAGCGAAGGCAAAAGAGTAAACAAGCCGGTAACGACGTTTCTACCGATACCGTTACACAATCTGACAGTCTTTACAAACTTTTGAAACGGTCTTTGAAGTTCTTTTGACGTAACCACCAAGACTACATATTAAACTAAACTCTGGAGCTGCGCAGGATTTAACTCAAGTCTCAGCCGCATCCTTTCATTTTAGATGTGGGTATGCTGATTGGACAATTCAATCCTCTTGTTCCGTTACACAAATATTTGCATGTTTCTCCCATCCTCATTCAGATAAACCAGTGACCTCCACACAGAGAACCCAAGGGATACAAGATACAACTGCAAAAGATTGATGTGCAAAAACAAGGATCATGTTACATGACGGGTCAGATTTTGTTGAAGCAGGTGGAAAATTTCTTTCAGCTGTCACTCCGAGCCCGGTAGAACCGTAACGAGAACTTTGGACGTTGCACATGCTGTTCAAGTGAAACTAATACCGAAATCGATGTATGGGTAATAGCATGACAGACGTTTTGGATCGCAAAGCATGAGAAACGTCTCATCTTGTTTCCGCAAGGGTTTGACGGCCCAATATTTACGTTTTCTATTCGAGCGAGAAAACCAGGGCAGGAGGGTCACATGAAACATGTTGCGAGTGTAGTGTCATTAAACTGCAACCCCTCAAGTTGAAATGGGTTGACCGACAGTTTTCTAGCGTAATACCGCCACACAAGCAGTAAGCTCAGCTCAATGAGAGGAAGAAGTTGCCAGAGCACAGGCCATGAAAAACTCCAAATTTTACAGAATCTAATTATACAATAATGAGGGCACATACTTGCAAAACGTTTGTTTCTACTTGAATGCTCCAAGTGCCTGTGTTGAACATGCGGACCAAGCATGGTGACGGTAATAACCAATGAGACCTGGACCGAGTAGAGAGAGAAGGGAGCGAACCAATAAAGAGAAAATTAATTTAAAATCGCACGACCATACCCCACCGTTACCGTCTGTCTCAAAAGGTTGTTGCACCACACGGACGATTGCGTGTAAGAATTTAGGCCCAGCCATTGATACAAGGGATAGCTCCTGCTCCCCCTGATTAAATGAATCAGTTAGGCGTGAGTAATTTTCTATAGCCATTAATGATTGTACACGGGTTGTGTGCGCTTAAGTCGGAGACAGAGACTCAAGTCAATCCGAGAGGACTTAGAGGAAGGTGAATAATGTTGCGGACCTTGTGTTGGAAATGAATTTTCACGAGGCAGAAAATGATGTGGAAGTAATACAATGCTTTATGTTTTATCCTCCGTCAAAAGCAGCTCGCAATCGCCGTCTTTCATTACGAGCGCTTGAGCAAAGATGTGAAGAAAGCGAAAAGGAACGAAGAAGCCGGCAAATTCCAGCAATTTCGGCGACCTAGGCTAATGGGCTCTTTGTTAGCAGTGAGCTGATTATTGTCGGAACTATGTAAGCGAGCGTGATAGTGCAAGTAGTAAGACATCCAGAAGGGAAAAAAGACGGACATGAAAGTGGGCGACCTGAAAGAGAGGAGAAAGCACGTGAAACCAAACCGCAGATTCACGACACGGTGGTTGGAGACGGAAGAGAGAACAAGACATTCACAGAGGGAATCTGCCTCCCGTAGTTAATGTGTGAATGTCCAATTCTGCAAAACGGCGAACATAGGATAAGAACCGACTTCAATTTGTGCCTATGAGAGTGAATCTGTCCCGTTGTTCCCTTGCCTGTCTCAAGGCAGGATGCCTGGTGTTGAATGCATCGGCAGGGGTGAACGGGACTTTGTCAGAGATCCGTTGATAGGGATGCGAAGAAGGAAGAGCATTCTGGTGCTCAGCATCCAACAAGTACGGAGAAGCGACAGTAGAGTATACGATAAGGACATGATAAGCTATGGTCTCTGAGTAAGTGATTTGTTGTTCCGCCGCCGTTTCTTCAGCGAACCGCAATCTTACAGTCATCAGTTGGCTGTAAAAGTTAACCGCCTCTGTGCTATACACTTCCGACACTTTCGCAACTTGGCGCTCTTGTTCATTTCTCCATTTGGCTTAATGTTCCACTTTGCTCCGCAATATGCACTTGAGTACACACCCGTTCCAGATTTTGTCTCAGTCGCTGTAAATCGCTGATAAAATGAATCCGTAATCACAGTCAGGAGTTTAACCTGCCGAAAAGATTGGATGTAACGAACCAACCTGGCTCCCATATCGAATATTATGCCCGCATTCCTCATCCGCCATGCCTTCTTCAAGCTGTGCGCTTGAGCTGCAGCTCCTCCAACGTCATTCACAGACCTGACAAAAGTCAGTTTCGTTTACGGATTATTATGCCTATGCTTCGTGTCACTTTGCTATTAACGAGCTAAAAACAAATAGTGGAAGGGAACAATTCTCAACGCATGTTTAACCGGCCTTTGCATGTGCCTCACATGGTCAAAAACCCCATATTTTCGCGAGGAATTCAACTTAATGTCGAAGAGCATTCTTATAGACCTCAATTTTTTCTTCAGAACTACCCGGGATAAACATTACGTCACTCAAGTCTTACATATTTCTCTACGGAAAACCTGACCAGGGTTTATAATTGGGTTTCTTCCACCCTGCTGTCATGCACTTGTTAGCCAAAAGATATGCGCAACTTCTTTACCTCTTTTTAATGTACCCCACAACTCTGCCTGGATGTTAAGTGGTTCACAGCCCACAGTAGATAGTATGCATGGTATTCGGGAGATTTTGTACGCTATCGTCTCGATCGTTATGCATGCAAGGATTAATTTCGTTTTGGAGAAAGTATATAATGGTATAAACAATTTTTTCCTCCCTTTGGGGTTGCAAGTCTGGCGTAATTACATCACAACTTGTTGTTTAGTGATCTGAGTAATGAGTAAACTTTCTTTCACCACTGGACCGCCCTTGAAGTTGCCATAAACCCTCGGGCCCGCAGTTGCGCTTGGATGAGCTTGAAAATGATAAAGTTTTTCTCTAGTGCGGTTTTACGTATAAGCATAAACAAAGGTTGCCTCGTGGGTCTAGAAATTCGCACTTATTTATCGCAATCACACCAAGTTGGGAACTAATTAGGAGAAAGTTCGGAATCTATAGCAACAGATGTGCATAGCATGTAAGAATAATATCTTCGCTCCTTGGCATAACGGTGGTTTTACTCGTTGTAAATGCTATCTATTTCCTCATCTTAATATAAAATTAATCCTAGGACCGCCAACAAAGCCTAAAACTGGATACAAATCCAAATTCAAGCCTGTGGAACAACTTGGTATTAACTTTGTCCAAGAATTTACTGTTAGGCCTTTACTCACTGTCGGTTACTGGTAGAAGGTTCTAGAATCCCTGCATTACTTAAACATGAGCTGTAAAATTTAAAATTGAGCTATTTTACATAAGCCAATTGTAGACGGCTTATGGTAGAATGAGCACCGTTAAAGCATTTAAATTCATAGTTTCTAGAATTTAACCCCTGCCGAATGCTCGCATCAAACCTATTAGGCAAAAAGCGTGAAAGAGCTTTTCCTCAACTCCGATAAATACTAAGAAACTTTTTGTTTTACCATTTATCGACGGATATTTATTGGGTTGCCGTGTAATTTCAGAACCTTTTAGCATGCATTAAATCCGCTTATCGAGTACAGCAAAGGAATTCCAAAGTAGTAAGGGTTTTACTTCGTGGGAAAAACTTTCGCACATCGGGACAAACTCTATCAGACTAAACCATTCGCTGGAGATTCTCTTCCAAAAATCAAGTGTCGATTAGCTCATTCAAGCACATTGCCTGCTCTCACGCACAGCGTAGTGTCAAGGCGTAGAAAAATTAAAAACTCAAATACAATACACACTTTGCTATGACGTGAATGAGCATTTCGAACGCTTTCTTGAACAGACAATGTAGACTCATAAAAGGAACGTCCGGGCGCAAACGTCTGTCAAGATCATTCCTTATCGGGTGCGAATGAAGAATCACTTGGGAATTTTCCTCATCACAAGGACCTGTTATTACTGTGACAATCATCACCGTCATTGTAATCGTGTTTACCGATGCTTTGGGCTTCGGTATAAAAAACCATGAGGGATGATCATAATCATGCCCACGTTACCGGTGCAAGACCTGCGAGATGAGGCGCAGGTGTCGCATCATTTAGTATCTGAAAATAATTCAACTCTGTTACAAGATTCGGTACAAGAGCCAAATATTATTTGTAATTGCGAAGGAGCAAGTGCCCATCTTCAGTTCATTCCATGCACGTTCAAAGTGCTATGTACTTGAAGAATCATCCATCATCCACGAAACGTCAAGTGACATCCGAGATCCGCATTATGTATGCCTGCTACTGCGGAGCATTAAAAATTTAAAAGCAGGCCTGTTCCTCAAGGTTTGACCTTCCGTTATGCTTAAGAAAGAGTGACAGCGCCATGGCACATGAGCAATAATTCACCTGCACAATTTTTATCCGATTTGTACGCACGGTTACATTCTTGTCAGGCTTGTATTCCTGCTTTCTTTCTCATATCGTTGACGAAGAGGATCTGTTGCACGAGTCGGGAAAGATGTGTGAGGCTCAAGAACGTTATCTGAATGGGACAGTCTAGGCTCTTACCGTGCCGAATGAGAGGAAGGCGTGAAAGAGGACACAATTGAATTTCATCATAATTGAATCAATGGAAGATGAATAAAACTGCTGTACTGGGCCAGCTTTGATTGTGTACCTCTGACACTTGCTTTTAGTGCACTAGTCATTCTCTTTCAGCCATCAAGCTTAATGTAATGATTACATATACTTTATGAAAATTTGCATTCCAAAGGGGTCTAACAATCTCCGTCTTCGGTTAAGTGAAACGTCTGGAACGAATAATCAAAGGAGCTGGCTGTGAGACCCCATAGAGCTTTCAGTCCTGGTTTCTTCTCCTGTCCTTGAAAGAAAGGTAGTGAGACTTGAAGAAGTTTATGTGCGCAAAAAAACGTACAGGATTCTTTGCATAGGAGCGGAAGAAGGTAAAACTTGAATTGAAATTGGCGTTCCTGCGTCATGCCCCCGTCGAGTGTTTGGCATGGAATGTATCTTTTGAGCCCAAATGCTCCATTCAATTTCACCAAATTGATTGACATAGGTTTGCTTTCGAGAGGAAAATCATCATTCCGTATATACCCCTTTCATAACTCAGCTTTCAAAGGTTCGCTTTGGAACTGCTGATGCACTCTCGTACGCATTCTTTTGAATTTCAAGGGCACTTGCGGAACTGTGACCTTGAATTCAATATCTGGGGAAATGGGTAAATTGTAAATTGCTGCTCTTCATTTAAACTTGAACTAACAGAGTTGCTCTAAGCTTCCTTTCAACTCATTTGATGACCGATCAAAGCCGTTGCCGGTAATCAGCATACCGGGAAACTTTAACATGATAAAATTGAGGAATTGCACTCCACTCGGATTTGATAGGCTCAAGCGGATCTTTTCTCTTATAGAGTACAATTGAGCCACAGGAGTGCAAGATTTACTTCCACAAAGTCGTTACATAAGCCAGATTCCAGACTAAACAGACTGTCAAGAGGCATCAAGAGATAATGTAATTAGTATCAAGAGCTTATCATCAGATCAGGCTGAAGGAGTGAAACTCTAGAAAGTTTCTCCACTCGAATCAATCGAAACCATGAATTGAAAGTAAACAGACAGGCAGAACCTCCATATACAGACAACTGATTAAAAGAACCAGTAGCAGAAACTACAAGGAAGCTGGTTTGATAAACGTAAGGAATTTTCGAACCAGGAGAGGAGAGACATTGACCGGAACTGAGGTCGACATGTTCTCTTGCTCGAAAACAGATAACGGTTTTCTTAAAGGGATTGAGGAAACTGTAGAAAATACAATCAAGATGAAACCGGGACAAGAAACGGAAGTGAGTAGCCGACCAAGGGAAAAGTGAAGATGCAGACAAAAGTTAAGCTAGGAAAAAAACAGAGGAATTACATACGATCTCCCTCTTTTGTGGCAAAGACTTGAGCCGAAAAATCTCTTTCATAGCCACTGTTCCTCATACGTCGTACCTCAACCACGTAGTATGCATCGAACACTGCACCCAGCTTAGGCAACCAATGATTGGAAATGTGTGCGACCGGAATCTTCCTTGGCAAGCCGCCTGGTGTATGACGACAGAAAAAATATGGAAAAACAAAAGGGTTTCCTCATTGTCTCTCCCTGATCAATAGAGTCTGGCGAGCATTTAAAAAACAATTTAACGATATTATCTCATTGCAGCCGCCCGCCCACAAGTTCCGTTCCGTCCGCTGCTGCTCCTCGTCCCGTTTCTCCTTATCTGGGCCCATAGAATTTTATTCGTGCTTTGGGGCGGTGAAAGTAGTAAAAGCCAGTCCCTAAAATCTGTCAAAGGTTTCCAATCTTCCGATGTTTCCTGCCAAAGGCACAGACCCCGAAATGAAGCAGAGGATCCGCGGCATTTCCCTTGCCACTTTTAATGACATGTGTGGAGGGAGGTTCACAGCATCAATGAATTTCTCACTGGCTCCTGTCTATGCTCACTATGGAGATAATGTGGTTGTAAAAAGTTGCATTTTTGCCCTCCTTCCCTGTCTTACTTTCAGTGGTTAGAACAAGGGGGATCGCCGTCTATTTTTACCACCACGATGCGCTCCTTGATCATTTTCTTCTTGTCCCTCCGATACCCACTTGAGTTGAGGAGGAAACCGCGAGGTCAACAACATATCCACTTCTACAATGTACTTTGATTAGTACTGGGTAATGGTTTCACTGGGCAATTTTTCAACAGATTCCAAGGGCGTTACAGCTATTCAAGCGGAATAGCTTTATCATGCTTGCTGACTTGTAGAAATTCCCCGCTCCGAATCAATCCCCACGGGGAATGCCACAAACACAACCCCAGTGCTGCACTAGAGCCACTTGGAATTTGCTAATGTCTTCATTTATAGAATCAAATAAATTTCCCCTCCCATAACTACCCGTAATTCCTCGACACGGAGAGCATTTACTGGGAATAACTAGCTGTCAGATGACGCAGTTTCGGTCCTTTCTCCTCACAAAGAATGAGCGTATCCGTTTTTGTAAAACAAGTACCTTCGAGTTTCAAACAACTGTCTATCACTTCCTGTACCTCCTACAACGTTAGCAATTACGAATGAACAGCATTGAACACTACAGGCTGCTGAGGAAAGAGCCCAAATTCCCACAGCTTTCACAATACCAACTTACTGATCAAAGTCCTTTGGTTTTTCTTGCAGGCAAATTGGTTCCATTTGCAGAGCTGTCAGTGGCACATGCATCAGTATTAACGATATTAGCCATCAGCTTGGAGCGCTACATCGCAATTTGTCGTCCTTTGAGGGCTAATTACACCTGCACGAAGCAACGTGCAGTGGGCTTGTGTGTTGCAATTTGGATCTTAGGCGTGTCAGCCACTAGGTATGTTTTCAGGAGCTTGCCCTCCAGTACCAATGCATATTTTACAGTGTAAATGCGAGATGAGATTGTGGTACATGATGTGATTAATTGAATGTTTCTGATTCGCAGTCCAATGCTGGTCATTGCAAACCACGACACGATCAAATATCACGACAACACCATTCAAGCACTGTGTTTCATAGAAGCACAGAGCTTCTGGGCCACATTGTATTTCCTCACTTCCATAACCGTCTTCTTCTTTATTCCACTCGTCACTTTGATTGTGTTGTACTGGATCATTTCCCGCAATCTCATGACCGACCCATGTACCTCGGCCCAGAGCCGCTGCTGCTCCGGAGACCATCCGAACATGCGAGCCAGAAAACAAGTAAGTGATGCAGCCAGATTGCAGCGCTAATTGACCTAGTTTTATCGCAAAAAGTTTTTGCGCAAGCCGTTCAACTGCAGCGAGAGTGCAGAAGTTGTGCTCGAGAGCAACCAAATCCGCTTAGCTTCAAGGAAGACAAGCCAAGGAAACACGATTAATTGAAGACTTTCACTCTGGAACAAAATCATCCCTACGTGTCTCTTTGTCCGGTGTACACTGTGCCTATGTTCTTTAAAAGAGAAAGTCGGTCGAAAGTTAGGAGCTAAAAGCATGGAGACTTGAAAATTCCAGACATTTACTTTGTTGACCGCTTCTTGCCAAAGGTATAAGGTAGGATTGAACCAATCTGTAGTTAAGACTTTGCTCAAGGACCAATTCTACGCAGTAGGTACGATGATATTAAAGCTGGTTTTTGTGAGAAATCTTAGCAACAATGACGAGTGATACGCACTAGAGAGGATTCTGCACAGTATTTAGTAACGTAATCGTTGAAAAAATCCGATTATGAAACAGAAATATCTATTGACAACAGACAATCCTCTTGATAGAAGGTTAGAAGTGTTGCGTGAAAGCCGCGACCTATTTTCAGCTACTTGGACGGGAATCGGAGGAAATAAAAAATGAACGGGTTATTTTATGCGATTCTCGGCGGGCAAAACCCGAAAAACTGATGTGACATGAGAACAAGAGAAAAATGTGCTTAAGGAATGATTAATGCGGCAAAGAAGCAAGCATCTATATTTTGTGAGAACATTAGAAGTCTGCGAGAGAAACATTTGCCACAAAATGTCAAAATTTGCCAAAGCGAATTGCTTCAAGCACGAAGAGAAAGCGTGGTAAGTTGCGGTTGGTCGTCGGCAAAAGCGGAGCCGACAATCATGCATTATTATGTACGGCGCGAACAGAAGGAAGAGAGAAAGCAGGAGAGAAAGACACAAAGTGGGAGAAAGAGCTGAAGAATAGGAGGAAGACGACTGACGGCATTACAGCCCTTGTATTGCATGCACGCGCAGGCAATTGTACAGAGAGGAATACAAGTTTTATTTAAGTTAACTTATGACATAATTTTTTTCACAGGTCGTTATGATGCTCGCAACGGTTGTCTTCTTCTTTTTTATTTGTCTCCTACCCTTCCGAATATTCTCCCTGTACATAATTCTGGCTCCATCCACCTCAGTGAAGGACATGGGACAGGAAGTGTACTACAACATACTGTACATGTGTCGCGTGATGCTGTATGTAAATTCCGCAATCAATCCTATTCTGTACAACGTCATGAGCTCCAAGTTCAGGGAAGCTTTCTTCCGCGTGCTCGGATGCCCTCTCGCCCCCTCCTCCCGCAGATCTCGCTGGCTCTGCCGCCATCTCAGCCGGCAGTCCACCTTCACAACATCCTCCACCCTGCCAACTTCCAGTGTCAAATCTTCGTTGGGTAAATACAGCAACGGGGACTCGGTCAGAGTCCGGGGCATCACCGAGAAAAACGGGATGATGATCTACGCCGGTGGTCAAGGGAATGGCAACTATGGTAGACACCCCACCGCGCTCCGAGCCGCTTCCGGACCGTATTACCCGCCGAAAAGACAAATGAGCACCGAGTCATCCATTCCTTCTCCAGCTGTGGAAATCATTCAAACCGCCAACAAGAAGAGCATGATGAGAGCGAATAGCGTCGTGTAAGCACAGCCCAGCTCTTTCATTGTGTCACTTGCGTAACGGCTGATATAGCGGAGCGCGGTGTCGGCCCATGCTGTTAATTGCTGTGTTTACCTCGATGGGTTCCATCTGACATAAGAATTTTCACTCGTCACAAACCTGTTTGTGAATCTCAGCCACGTGGTCAACAAGAGAAAGGGGTGGGGGATTTGCTTGCAAAGGAATTCATGGAAATCCACCTGTGGACCGCAATTACGGTAACTTTCACCCGGGCATGGCTGAGGGTTCCGATCAATGGAGTATTTCAGGGTATTGAAAAACTACGTGGGTGTAAACCGGAAACGGAACTAGGTGCTTGTCCAGAGAATATTCATACAGTACAGTACTTTTAGAGAAATGATTAGCTGCATGCTACGCTACTTGTTCCAGTTGTGTGTTGAGTGTCATCTACAAACTTTATTTTCCTATTGCTTTCCACTGTCTAGTAGAAACATACCTAAATGAATTTGTGCAACAACTTCGTAGATCTCATATGAAACCAAAGTGGCATAGTGGAAGCAGTCGTAAATTGTATTCTTCTCATAGTCATAGTTTGTGTTTTGAATTTACAATGTAAGTAAAGCTCACATGGTGTAAGAATGGACTGCTGTGTCGCTACTCAAGCTAGACTTGCTCTCCCGGTGAAGGTAACTTATTGAGATTCATGTAGCATGTTGATTGCTTAAGTCGGAATGAATTCATGAAATCATCCTGCACATAATCACAGTACCTTGAAGCTCCAGCTTACCTGGAATGCATCTCCTGATGTGAGGAAACTCGAGGTTTTGTACACTGCAACTTTAATGTTAGAATGTCGGCATTTAGTATGGTTACTCTGTTTACTTATAGATTACTCCATATGTTTAACTTGTTGTTGTCTCTGATACCAAATATACACGTTAAGTATGGAGAAGTACAGACCATGCATCTGTCCTTTATATCCTAGTAGTGTCTCCTAATCCTGTCTCACCTTTTGCGTATCTTCAAGTACCTTTTG
>VRMD01002759.1:0-12418 GCA_009872375.1 Sminthurides bifidus | reverse complement strand
GAAAGTCGGAGTGATTTTTAATATGGCCGGTATTCAGCGGAGGAAAAGGGGAGCTAATGAATTTACTTCTTTTTGATTCCATAAGCGTGGTTCTAATTCACTTACGGCTGTTATTAATTACGCCGTGTCTCGGTGGCTGGTGCGGTGAATATTTTTAGTGGAAAGGGTCCTTTCATTTCTTTCCCGTTTGCTCTGCTTACGTCAGTCAGCATTCAGCTCAAATGTACGTAGCTATGATGATAAAGCGACGTCAGCAAAGTTCCACAGCAATGTGGTTATCGTAAGAAGGAGCTGTCTAAAATTGTAGACGGAATTATTGTATTTACCTGCTGAATCTTACTTTGAAGGCGACCCAATTTCCTGACGGGTTGAGGATGGAAATTACTCGGTAAAATGCTAAGGTCTGACTAGCTGACATTTTTACCCTGGCACAAAAAGAGGGGCTTGACAAACTCACTCGAGTAACAATGCACATGGTGCTGACGGCATGCCAGTCTGTCTTGTTTGATCAGCCTCTATTTGCTTGTCTGAACGTGGTGACAATGACAATGTCAGCAGATGGAACAAGAACAAATTCAATATTGCCTGCCTGCCTGCCTGCCCTGGCCCTGTGCGTTCTCTTTAGCTCTTTTTCCTTTCACCCAGGACAGGACCCAGGGTGGAAGCTATTACTGGCTGGAGGCGAAATATCCCGATGCTTTATGAATCTCCGGAGAAAGTAATCAATGAAGCGTGACGGTGTGGTACAGGGCGAATCTGTGTGACTGGGTTCCGTCCGCTCCCCACTCTTTTGTCCATATGGCATGGACACTTAAGTTTGTCTTTCACTCATTTCTGAAGCAAGAAACAGCTCTTGGGATGAAGTGGCAACGCGGCTAATTAATCTTTTCGAGTATCTTGTAAGGTGCACCAGAAAGTATTTTTTTTTTTCACATTTTGCCTACTTCCCATAAAACTGTGTCATGAAAAATCCGATGTTTAAAAACATGATGAAGTCGAGTACACCATTTCATGTTAGGTCAAAGAAATATCAGTAGTATTTCATAACTCTAGGATTGTCATGAAACTACACGGAAACTTATAGCTTGTGAGTGCGACATCGGCGGGAGGAAAGGTTAGAGGAAGAAGATTCTAGAAGGAATTTAAAGTTAACAAGTCTGCAACAAAGAGAGAAAGTGAGGTCAGGAAAGATTGTTCAAGAAACTTACTTTGACATGAACTCCGTCAACTCGATGTTCGTACATCGGTGGAGTGTATTTAGGAACGTAGCGGAAGAACTCTTCATTGTCCTTGTACCACTTGACTGCGTACAGTCTGTCACGTTCCAAATCAAATGGGCACTGAAGTACTGCGGATTCTCCATAAAGTTTGTACAGAGGCACCACCACATTTGGTAACCTCAAACTTTCAACAACTGTAACAAAATCAAGAAAAAATCATGAACAAATGTCACATCAACCGCTTCAACTTTCTCCAGCGCGTGCTTTCACCAAGCGGCAACTTCTTCACCCCCTGTGTCTCCTAAGNTGCTTTCACCAAGCGGCAACTTCTTCACCCCCTGTGTCTCCTAAGTCGGTATGCAGATAAGGGAGTGGAACATGATGCATGCATTATGTTATATCTTCAGCGACATAATAAATAAGTGGTAGCATTAATCTTGTATCATTGGAAGGCATTACAGTTATAGAACATACAAGTTAAAGTCAGGTCTTCAACGAAATAATGGCGCGAAATATGCGATTTGAAGCTAAATTTTAAAATTTGGACTCAATGGTTGTGGAAAAGTGTCGCATGATTTTGCAACTACCTAATCTTCAACCATGAATTTTGATTCAATTATTGCACCTGTTCAAAGACGGTTTTCACCTAGAATTTGTTATTTCTTGCCTCCTTCAGGTAGAGAGTAAGTTCACGGATTTGAAGTTACGTTGCTCGAGCCATTGCTCTGAGTCGCCATGTTGCATGTCACATACTTGCATGACATCGTAAAACACCTCAACTTCCGCTAAATATTAAGCAATTAAATTCCTAGAATAAAATTTAAGGCCGAAGGTGAGGAAAATTGGCAAGTGCTACTCATGCATTTTGCACACGCAAAACTAAATTGGAAGTATGCCTCAATACCCTATTTCAAACCCATCGCATCGTTAGCCAATCACCATAATAAAGGCTAAAAAGCCACTGGTTTACCTGATCCCACTATCAGGATGAAAATAGCCAGCAGCTTGATTGACTGCCTCTGGTCTCCCATCCTGACGAGTCAGCGTCAGCCAATCACCATAATAAAGGCTAAAAAGCCACTGGTTTACCTGATCCCACTACCAGGATGAAAATAGCCAGCAGCTTGATTGACTGCCTCTGGTCTCCCATCCTGACGAGGTCTTATTCTTCCACACTGGTTTTGTCACAGTCACAGTAATTAATATTTCTCAGTTGCACTTTGACACCCACAAACAACTCACCGATCCAGTAGCATCAACCGTGCTTCCATTTTAAAATTCGTTTGATCACACTCCAAGAAAACCTGCAAGGGGTAACTTGAACACTCTTGGGGAGAGGAGGCGCCCACTGGAGCTTGAAACGTTTTCAAGACTTTGTTCTCTCCGAAGGCATGTGATCCGTGTATGCAGTCTCCGGACGACTAAAGTGGAATCCTCCCTCACCGCTTATTCTTAAGGGTTGATAAGAGGGGACGTGAGTGGAAGAGAAAGCAGGGAGACGATTCAGTGAAAACACTGAAGAGCAGTTCAAGTGAGGTCCATTATATTGCAGTCAGGGAGGACGTTGGACTATGCCGAGCTTGTTACCAAAGGATTTGCCGGTTGTGAGCTGAGCAGCAGTGGGAAAAGATTCAACACTCTATTGTGTTTTGCAACAGGACAGGGTTACACGCAAGGGCAAAGAGTTTCACATCATCGGATTTAAAAACACATGCATGTGGCTTAAACAAACGGCTTAACTGCTGGACTGGCTGGAGTGAAAGCGTATAGGAACTGCGGATGGGGAAGGTGCTGGTGAAATTCAACATTTGTAAAGGGAAAATTGCTTTTGTCCTCACCTGCCAGCTAGCCAGTGTGCTGTAATTGTATTTTAGGCATAGCGTCATGTCAACAAGCGTTTGATGTAATATTAACACCTTCCGGAGGAAGGTGGATTTCAAAAGAGGGAATCCAGCCTTGATGGCCATTGTATATGAGGTGAACAAACAAAAATTTCAACGGTTAAGAACAACGTATTGTGTTGAAGTAGGTGCGTGCTGTAATCCTTATTTGCAGATTCTGGCCTGCTGTACGACGTATGAACTTGAATCTGGTTTTGTTCTTTGATCGGGACCACGGCAGTGCTTGTCCTGTAACTTGGACTTGAACATGGGCAGATAAACCGTAGGATCACTTTTTTGTTGTCTCTGAAAGCTGAGGATAAAGTGATGATTTTCTCTGGATTCCGTGGGGTTTGTCTTACAATTACAATTGTCTACTGCACGGTGACTCATATTGCGTGGTGAGGAAAGAAGGGAAACTTGGAACCGGCTTCTCAGGTTGGTGAGGAGATCCAGAAGAGGTCAGGGGCAATTAAATGTAAGTGCCGACACTCATCTGTAATCTTGTGGACCCCTATGCTAAATTACTGAAACTCAATCAGCAGCATCTGGAAAAGATGGAGATAACGGAAGATAAAGATCTGTACGGGTAGATGGGAAGGGGAGATGAGGTCAAGAAAGCAGAAGCAGGAATTTCTGTTGAGAAAGCTGTTGAGTGAGCATTTTCTTGCATCCTGATGCACTTACTCTTATCGCCGACCCATTGAAGTGCTCAAAAGCGTTTAACTAATTGACATGAGGGTTTGCTTCGTCATCAACATAGCGAATACATAGTTGAGTTGAAGACTTATGCAGTTGTATATATACCTGAAATGCGGAACACAAACTTAAATTAAACAAGCAGGGGATTGGCTGTACGAGGATTTTTAGTATTTACGTTTGAATGTAATTCATCCAAATGTATTGTAATTGTTAATCCAAAGGGATTCAGGCTGGTATGATCCCTAAAACTGTCATTACTCCGTCTTATACCTCTCACAATCCTGATGTTATACACTAAGCATAAAGTTTACCTAACATATATCCCGATGTAAATTAATTACAGCAAAAATCAATTTAAATGAGCTCTTATTTGTATTGCAACAATGACCTCAACTCCATCTCTTGCTAAGACAGTTATCTGCTAGCTTAACCAAATCTAAAGGAAAAGTATACATTCGATTTGGTAACGATTATGTCCCAGCTCATTTTGCTCCAGCCACGCGTCTTATCAGAAATTACTCCAAGCCAGACCTGAGCTCCTCCTCCCGATAAAATAACTGAAGTCTATATGACTTTGGCGACTTTCTCCGCTCTCACCATAAACGACCAAGTCAGAAATACCAAACAATAAGTGTCAAGAAAAGGGCATGGGAAGACACAAGATTCAGAAACCGGATGCAGTTAACACATGGCAATAAGTTTTCTTTTCAGGATGACGGCGCGAGAAGAGCCCAAGTGAATTATAAGGATGACAGTTTGGCGCACAAGGATAAAAGTTTTCTGTTGTGAATAGCAAATTGGATTTCCGATCCAAGAGGGGCGAGAGCGAACCTCTATGAGAGTGGCAGAGGTCGGAATAGCAAGTCGGGAAATTACCCACCTTGTTATTCTTGAACGCGTATTTCCTCCAGGAGCCCAGGTATTTTTCCCTCCTCTCCATTCTTATTAGACGCCAAGACATTACACCGATCGGCAAGGAGAAGGAACGACTGACGTCTAATTGGCCGGAACATTGTAATAGACGAAGAGAGGGAGAGAGTGAGTCAATTTTAATTCAATATCGCTCTCATGCATGTGCATTAACATGCTTTGATGCCCTGTCTGCCGTCAGTCATCTTCACCATTGTCAACCCGAGGGAAGGAAAGAATTCGCAAAGATTTTCCCCATATAATACCAGCCATAAAGTCTCCTGTCTCTGTCACCCGAAGTCATGCATCTCATTCCTTTACCATCGTGCTAAAGGTACATAGCCCGTGATTATTAACCGGTGATAGCCGGTAATCAGAACGGAAGCGTTATAAGAAAACGTTGCTACAAGAAAGAAAAGATAGTTGGTTCCTGCCTTTACAAAAGACGTTGACGTATTAACGGCCAAGATCACCTTGACTCTAGCTTCCCGGTTACCGTATCTAATTCTACCTAAGGTACTGCAAAAGGGATTTTCTTTATCAGTTCCTTAAGACAATCATTGTACTTTTAGCTAGCAAGAAAACATGCTTTTATTTATCAGGATTGAGGTCATCCGCGATGGTACTGCTAGCTACAACGGTCGGATTATTGTGCACTAATCCTTTGAAAAACACTCGCAGCGATGGAATCTAACGGACAAAGAACTTCAAGATCAATCATTCAAGTACCAAAAAACTGAAACAATGCTGGCCCATAAGCCTCTTGTAAACTTTGGCTTGAATTGCTCGTACATGGACCATGGACACCTGCCTTGGTCACATACTGGCGATAACTATGGAGCAATTTTGCCATGCACAAAGTCACTTAAAAGTGATCGGCACCCGAACATGTTATAAATTGTAAGTAGCTTGGTTCATTGCATTTACTTGAAGGACGTGGATCTCCTCCTACTAAAATCAAAGCTCCTGGTTACAGCTCCTGGCCTGTTTACGTGTTTACTCTTGACCTTGTCAATGTCAATCGAAGGTGTCGCAGCGGACAATCGCCAAGATGATTAATGGCATTCGGTGTATATTTGAAGTTTGAAGGTTTTGACAAAATCAGAACTTCGTGTTACCAAAAATTGCTAACAGCGTCAGTTGATTATCGAGGCTACTAATACAATGGGAGCCGAGAAATGGTTGTTGTCGGTTCGCCATACACATGTCAAGGTTAAAACCGGAAGTGGCACAAGAACAAAGGCATTTTTACGAAAGTTCCTTCGCTTCATGACCACATTTAACAGAAATCGAAACGGAAGTGGAACGTTACCCAGGCAGAAGACGCCATGTTTGATCCACCGTTTCACCAAGTTGTTTAGGTGACGTGCAAAAAAACTGCACCGAAACCGAATTCTGAATCTGCTCACTCGTTGAAATTCCATGAGGAAGGCAGATGTTTAAGTGAGGGTGTGAATCACTTGTCCCCCGGCGATCACGAGCCTCTGGGGACCACTAAAAACATATGGGACGACCCTTCATAATTAACACCTTAATGATAGCAAGAAAGATCTACAAGCCTTACAGTTCAAGGTTTCCAAGCATATCTCTGCGAATTCTTAGGCTATGAAATATGCTGACTCCACCATCTGTCTCTGACTCCTCTCCATTCCCAATTACGTTTCCAGACTCAAAACCAGCATGACCCCGCAACCCTCATATCTGATACGTTCTACTGCGGTCTAATGGAAAAATTTAATTTCCCGCTCCTTCACATAATCCACAGGTCATAAAACAGCATTGACACATTACCCAGGGCAATATCTCATTTGGGAGCAGAAATAAGGCTAGACAGCACATGAGTTTTGTCGAGTATTTCAGAACAGAAACTGAGCAGACACAGGCTCCGGAGCCATTCCACCTCCCATTCTGGATCTCATCCTCCGGCTATTGTATACCACTACTCATGTGAAATAGACCCAAATTTTTGTTTCATGTCAGTGGGAATAGCATATTTAGCACAAGTTTGGTCGTAAAGTTGGCCAGAGTGGAAATTTTATGCAAAATATATCTGGCCAAAATCATCCTGAATCTCCACCAAAGACGGAGATGAAACCCGGGTAACGTCCCGTAACCATGCCACGTGTGCTTTCACTTTAATTGTTTTCACCGCACCACTTACTTGGTAACACAGCGAGGCTCGACTCCTCCGTTACCAGGTTGTGATATCCCAGTTGGCAAAAATGCACGAGGGGAGATGAAAATCATTCGGTAAATTGCGACTATAGGTAAGTTTTCCCGTTAATTTCGCGAATTATTGAAAGTCTGGTATTATGTATGCTAATGCTAATTTACTTTTATATCAGGTGGGCTTGCTCCACCCCTCCTACTCCTGTCTAGGTTTGCTACGGTATAAAAGCTCTTTGTTCTCCCTTCAATAACATTACCATCTAAAAAAAGATGAATGCGAGAAGATCAAAGTAGTGAGAGAGCATTTCTTCATATTACGCCGTGGAATCATGGGTACATGTACTTGAGGAAATTTGATAAAATTGGCCAGACCCGCAGACGGGCACAGTCTCGCGATGGAGCTATAAGAAAAGGATCCATAATCATTTCCCAGGTATGGAACTTTGAAAGCCGTGTGAAATGATGAATGATTTTTAGGGAAACTTTGCTTCCGATCTGCTCCCGTATAAGCCAATGGGGAAATGAAAAGAGAAAGCAGGCAAGTTTCACTTAATTCACCTCACTGCTTTCCCCCGTTCGGTGAAAACTTTTGTGAAAATCTACACACTGGCTCTTATAGAAGGAGAGAGTGAAAGCAGAGGGGGCAAGCTACTGGTAGGCAGTGTAAGTACTCCTCTTGCACTCTGTTTCTCTCCGTGCATGTGGCACAACCACACGAGGAAAACCCTCAGAGTAAAAGCTGGAGAAAGTAACCCAAGGGAAGTCGACAGTGGTTGAATCATCCATCACCTGTTACATTATTATTCCTTGGATGACTTTCTTTTAAAATATCTTTTCATCATTATTACTCGAGGAAATGGACTTTTTTCCTCCCGCCCTTGTTTTAAATACACACCTAAATTCAAACTGACACAGAATCCGGAAATGTGCTTCAAAGGTCGGCTCCAGAACGCCAAAACCAGACATGCATGCATACCATGCCAATCAACAATTCGGCAAATCAAGCACATCTTCAACGTTGCTCAGAATGATGTACCCTTGTACCCTTAAATGCAGATAATGGCCGACAATGATGGTGAATTCAACCAAAAAGAAATTAGTTCGTTGTGGATAAAGCCCACTGAAATTCTAATTACATCTATGCAAGAGAGGGAAGAGACTTGTCAGAAAGGCAGAAGAGCCTTCGGATGCATCTCCACTTCTGTAATGGAATGTCAGGGTGTCAGTCAGACTGGGCGTGTGTGTATCCAAATCAAATTTCTTTATCATCCCAAGATAGATGAATGGCAATGGCGTCAGATCAGAATGAGGAGGAGGGGGAAAGTGGAAATGTAAGGAATTCATGAGATCTATAACAATTAGGACAGGGGGACTACTCACTGAGAGGAGGGGGAACACAATACTTTCTCGCTAAACTTTCTTTCCGATTGTCAGACGCTGCTCAGCTGAAAAAGTGCACCCTCATGCTCTCACTGGCAGTGGGATCACATGCATAGTGCGTGAAGGAGTAAATGGAAAGCTGAAGGACTCGGGAAAGTTAATTCAATGCATTTGTAAGGCAGGCAAAGAACATTAAGTAGACAGGGAGCAGACACTGGAGTGAGCCAAAAATACAGGAGGGTGAAGGGGGCCAAATAAAAGAATTCAACAACAACAGCCTCTTTCACCTCTTCCAGGAACGGGATAGGCTCACATGTGTACTTACTTGTGTATGGAATACACTTGAGTGTGCACAGCCCCACGGGGGATCCCTGTATCTAAAGCCAATTGAGTGATGGTAAGTGCATGTTCGTTCAAAACGTACAAAAAACGATACAGAATCTTATGCATCGGATTCAAAGGTCTGTTACACAGAGTTAAAGGCTCTTTGGTTCAAGCATTGACAGAACACAGGGTTCAAGCACAATCACTCATAGCCAATTCAAGGTGAGTTCTTGTAGACGAGATGAATCAGAATTCAGGGTTTATGCTTTATATAGTCACTGATTAGTGCAAAAGAACCTAGGGTTCAAATCTGGAGGTTGAGCCGAAGTTCAGAATTGGGAATACTGACGGTGGACAAAAGTTCCAGCAAGGGAGTGAAAGCGGATGGGAAAAATACCCACGCCTTCCGATAAATCGAGACGGTTCAGGGATTTGGGTATTAAATGTTTCAAATCCATAGATTTCCTTCAAGTCGTGAGCTAAAGACTTGAAAACTAAAGACTTGAAAAGAATGAAAGTTAATTAGCTCAAGGCAGTTAATTTAGCTTCAATTCCTTCAGAATAAAAAGCAATAATGCCAAGAATCACTTCCGACGCTCTGCTTTGGAGCCGGTTCACAAATTGATCTTATCATTGCAGCCGAAACCACACTTTTGCCAAATTTGTATCGGCATATTAACTCTACGAGTCAACATTGAAATGTTTGAATGGCAAAGCTGTCTTAAAAGGGTAGGCATTTAAAATGGGCTGAAAAGGCTTCAGCTTTGGATCCTGCCATTCAACTCCGTTTGATTGCAATGAAAGAATACAAATTTTGAGACTTTCATTTAAGGCTGTGTGTAAAAGATGTGTTCACACGTTAAGTTACACGCATTGTAAGATTTTATTGCTGACTGAGAAACAATTCGTCCCTGTCGTAACATCATGTGGACCAATCCAGATTTTGGACTGACTGAAACGGTGATGCAAACCAAGTCAAATTAAAACTAGAACCTGAAATCAAAACATTGTTTTGGATGCACATAAGCCTGTTTCTCTTTCCCATCTTCCGTACTTATTTGATTCCCAATGAGAAATTTAAATCCGATTGGTTCCAGCTCAAGCACGAGTTGATGCTTTATTAGAGAGAAAAGTCGGAGGATGTTGGGAAAGTAAATTATTTCTGCCACATGCAGGCTTCCTAATTACTACCGAATACTCATTAATCAATTCAGTATAGGGCTGGTAATGGACGTTAATTCCTGTGCTATTCAACCGCATCATGGCAATTGGTACTTTGAAAGAGGCACAAAATCACTTTGATACTTTCTCCCTCCTGGTGAAATTCGCTTCAGTGGCTCTGACGTGAAATTGTGTATTAGTGTTCACGCATCCACAAATTACTAAAATTGAAATCACATTGCATCACTTTCCGTTTCTACCTATCTAGTCTCTTAGTACACGCAGTTATCACCTGATGAGCGACAAATTGATGATGCGGTGAGGTAAACAATGAATTGTGGCGCAGTAAACCAGGCCATTAAAACGTGTTATTGTTAATTTAGCTTAGCAAACCCTGCCCTTATTCGGCATGAAGTTTCGCAATGAGTGTTTCCAGCTACAACTAAAGCTTGTTTCATGAAAACCAGGACCGGATCACATAGTAAAAGGGCTTTGGTTCTGGTTTTCGTGAAACACCCATTAAAAGGTTTAAATACTACATGACAGTCCCATTACGTTTCTATGACTACTCACCTATTAAGGAATGCAATTGTTTTCGACCATCCAGAGCAAAATCTTAGCCTGAAACTTCAGACAGTTGGCCTGTTACATGGTCAGTGGTACATGGCGCCAAATACGCTTATCAACTTGCTATTTGCAAGCTAACTTAACTAACTAACATTGTTTTAGAGGGTTTATTTCTATTGAATAAAATTAGGCCTAGTTTTTACTGAAAAATGTGTACAATCCGCTCCATCACATCATACTTTTTATTATAGGCGGGACAGGTTGAACAGGAAGCAACAAAGAACGTCTGGCCTTGCTCCGAAAGTACAATAGCACTCCAAAATGAAGTAATGCTAGTCCACTGCGAGCTTAAATGAAAGCAAGGGTGAAAACAACATAAAAGAATGGAAATTCTCCCAGGTGGAGAAAGCGACTGAGTAGTTATGAGTGAAACAGACCTTGTTAAGTGTACACTGTATGCATTCCTTACCATCCCTTACCAGTGCCCACATTACCTGAACATGTACAACATACAGCACTTTCTCTCCCGCCTTCGGTACCAAAGGCAGATGGGGGATGTGAACGTCACGGAGCATGGAGGAGCAGCACAAAGCGGGAGAAAAAAGCGCCGAGTTGAGAACTAAAATACATGGCTTGAGTGAAAGACAGATGAGGTGAAAGGAGTAGAAAATGTGGGGGAAACTTTGAGTAAATTGTGTAGATATTTATGATATTGTCAAGTGGAAAAATTGGGAATAATACAGGCCTGTCTCTTGATAATGTATCGTTTCCATTTAGTAAGTAATGTCAGTACACCTTGTTTCTCTCTTTGAGTATAAAGGAACCTTATTTTCGCTCCTGGTTTTTCCTCCTCCATTCACCTGTTCCCTGAGCATCGAGGTTGCGTATCCGCTTCTGTGCAGGTGTGCAGCGCCTGTATTGCTCCGAGAAATTTTTCACAACAAACTTTCCGCTTAAGTTTGTCCGTGCAGCGTAGCACAATTCATCACTTTTCAACTGAGAGTGCTTTCTCCTTTGTCTGCTAACGCCTTAGTCTTGTACAATCCGCGCTCATAAGTTTTCACCTGTATCCTCATCCCAACAAGCTTGGCGAGGTAGTTAATCTCTCATTGACCGAAGCTGAGCCTTCAGTCCATTCCACAGTTGCATAGACTAGACGAAAGGACTTGGAAAATCCAAGTTGGGCTGTGTCATTCCTTACATGTCTTCCCAGCAGTTTCCTACTGTATCAACGCGGAGTTGAATACCACCAAACTTTCTCCCAAGACATTTTGTCCATGTTTGACATTTGAATGTCACCGAAATCCAGGGCATGAATGCCATCTTTGCTCCAGAGCCTTCTTCTGATGGTATTGATAAGGTGCAGTGGTGCAATCCTCTTGAAGGTATGGAACATTGCCTGTACAAAACAACTGGGCCGGGAAAACCTTTCGGGGGGGGGGGAGAACACACAAAAAAGTGCGATCACCACCAGCTAATTAAAGACAGAGTGTGAACCTAAACGCTTTAAGCTTGTTGAACTGTGCAAAGCTGATTTAGACAATAAATTACGATAAAATGCACGCTCGCCTCATTAATTTAAGCTCCTTAATAGAATTGAGAAGACAGAGAGGGAGAGGAAGAGATGAGCGTCTCCACTCCCTCGAGGTGACGGAATATCAACGACGAACAGCCTGGGCCAATACTGAAGGTTAATGGTCCTCATTTCTCAGTAAACGAGAGAACTCATGTGCATAGAAAATAGAACTATACACTTACAAAACGGAGGAGCATATCAAAGTTGGCCTACTCCTTATCGAAGCCGAGGTAGAGGCGGGACTTGGGTCGCCTAATTAAATCAAAGAGTTTCCATCTCCTAATTATTAGCTCTCATGGGTTATGGGAGAGCCTTAACGTGATACTCGAATATGAAAATCTTTGCCTTGTGTATCGCACACTTAAGATAAACGGGAATGGGAAAGATATGTGGCTCTGGCATACTTGCTTTCACCAGCCTCTTTTCATACAGAAAGGCACAGTAACTGCAATCTGGCAGAGGGGTTGAAAACTTTCCGCTTCCTTCGGCAACAAGTAACAAGTGGAATGTTACCGAAAACGATACATAGC